>JADDOH010017949.1:0-33119 GCA_016648135.1 Agrypnia vestita
TTTCTAGGAAAGCATTTAATGACATACGACACTACCTTCTTTGTCCATGGCCTTATTCCACCCCTGCTGACCGTGGAGCCGTAAGCCAACCCCCAACATGCGGGTGCTCGGCACCCGGCACCCAGCACACACATCATCCCTTGGCGAGTGATAATCTTGGCACTAATTAAGGTGGAGTATTCAGCTGGGCGCGTGTATTAATTGCGAGCGAGACTGACCCCAAAACCTTAGGGTGGTTCCAGTTATTACACCCCTAGGAATATTCATCAATGTGGACATTATAAATTAATCATTTTTACGCAGAATTGAGGTAACCATGAGTTCATTAATAAAGGCCAATTTGATTGGTTATTCATTGTTAATGTGCGCGGAACAAAATTATAAAAACTGTGTTAGCCACAAAGTATAATATTGTTAAAATGAATTAAACCCCTTGTTTAGGAGAGGATATTTGGTCACCCCTCGCGTATACTTAAGACACATATAAACTGCAGTTAAAGTATTTATTTTCGCATTATTAAATCCCCTTACAAAAAAAACTTATTACTCCCTTTTATATAACTCGTGGCATCTGCTTGTCTTCTTGTCTGACGAAAAAACTTTGGATCCATTTTAAACCCCTTTCCCGTGATCCAATTGAGCTGAAACTTTGCAAGCAGACTTGTGGCGACAATGAAGAAGATCTATCAAATTTTCGTTAAAAAAATTAATAAATTGTTGGATTTTTCAAATTTTGAATGATTTTTTCATATAACTTATTAAGCTGTATGAAAATATTTCATACAGCTTAATAAGTTATAATAAAATTTTGGAGTTTTGGAATTTTTTTATTACTCCCTTTCGTAGCGTCGCCCGACCGAAGCCCAACGCGTAGGTTAAGCGAAAAAAAAAAGTTTCAACCAGTAAATGAGAAAGGTAGTATAATAAAAACTTGGTTTTTAAGGGTTACTTTTTTTTATGATCCATTTTTAAATGGTATAAAATTTCATTCCAAAACAGTCGTTTCAAGTAAGACTGTCATTTTAAGAGTATTAAGTTGTAAAAAATTAATTAATAATAGTAATATTTTTTAATAGGTCAAACGTACTAGTACCAGTCGTGGAACCAGACTGTTACAATAAATTTTCGTTAGTTTTGTGGTTTTATAATATTTTGGTATTTCAACAAACTTTGTACAACCCATACAACTGAGTCTTATTTTTGTCACGACTGTAGTTACATGAGGCATTGCGCCTCTCAAAATGATGTAATTTTGTGTCAAATTTTAAATTCAGTGGAAGTGCAGTACAATATAATAATTAAAATATACAATATACAATACAATAATTTAAAATATTGAAATAATCATGCTTCATCATAAGCTAACTGCCGTGCATATTATTTATTATTTATTTTTATTTATTGTTTTTTTTACAGCCATATAATTAATAAATCTTAAAAAAAAACAATTATTGATGTACAGAGCCTTGGGCCAATTACAAGAAAACACAAATATATAAGAATATTATACCAGGATCGACAAAAAATAAGAAAAATACATAATGAATTGTAGTTTGTATTTTTACCTTGTGCTTTGTAAGTGTCTCAATAGAATAGAATAAAACTTTATACTATACCTATAAAACGCAATGTCTATCTGTCTGTCTGTTTGTTCTCTATACAAATCTACACCGTTTATCCGATTCGATTCAAATTTTGCATACTTATGCTTTTGGACCCGGCGGGAAACACATGTGACATTTTCCCCCTCCCCTATATTTTCATTGCAAATTTGTACCGTTCGACCGATTGGACTCAAAATTTGGAACCAGTCGGGAAATATAGGCGCCATTTCCCCTTTCCCCTCTAACCCATCCTCTCCAAAAAATTTACACCGCTTCGACCAAAATTTTTCATACATATTCCCGTCAGAAAAAATAGGCCACCTTTCTTCCCTAGACATCCTGCCCATCCCAGCCTTGATTATGTGGAAATATTGTTTAAATTAGAGGCCTTGCAAAATAATGGAAGCTTTGTTTCGGATCACAAATTTATATTCACCTTTTATTATTATATATAATTATGTATTATGATCCTTAACCCGTGCAACGCCGGGTACGAACAGCTAGTATAATTATATTAGTACTACTCGAGTTCTTAGAGTATCAGTAACTTTGAAAACATAAATTTTATATATTATAACGAGATATTTATTGTTTCGATGTTTGACGTGCGACATAGATATGCAGCATGAATAATGCGATAACTAGCCATTGCAAATAACTGCAAATGCTTACGTACTTATTAGCGTTAATTCTCTGCGAACCCGTATGAGAATATTCTAGAAAACGATAATTAAGTGCTCCACAGACGAGTAATAAACTGCGAAATAGTGTGTGTTAAAGAATAGTGCTCAAATTTAATTCGTGTCCAATGATTTTTGGTAAATTAAAAAAAACTTAAAGTTTTTTTAGTATTCCATTTGTCTCCCACAGATCAGAAGTGCTAATAAACTTGGGTTATAACTGTGTTAAACTTTAATTTATGTTAAACCTTAAGTCGATCGTCAAAGTGAGCAAATTTCTCTTGCGTTTTTTATCACATTTTTGTACAGACATATATCATTTTAAAATTCTGTCATCAGGCTTTATATATTTTAAATACGGATATCTTATTTAAATGACACAAACAAAATTTAAATTAAACCAAATTATTTAATAAATCAATAAATAATTTAATAAATTCACAAACCTACGATATTAAATCAAGATGCAACGTATTTATGTCACAATACGCAATGCCTTGATTAAATAGCTAAAATCTGAAATTCAGAATAAGTTTTTGATTTTTTAGTATTAATTAAAAAAAATGTCTATTCTTTTAATTTATTCAGAAAAAAAGTTCTCCACTATGTAAAAAGGGTTAAAAAAAACACATTTTTTTATTAATTAAAAATAAATTAACGGACACATTTTGCAATAAGTTTAGGATAATCGTTTATCTAGTAATATGATTAAAAAAAGACACGAGATGATTCAGTTATAAAAGGCTAACAAAGTGAAGCTATTTTGTTCATTTTTAAAACATCGTAGGTTTGATAATTTATTAATTGATTAAATAATTTAGTTTGTGTCATTTAAATAAGATATTCGTATTTAAAATATATGGAACCCGATAAATAAAATTCAATATAATTCATATATTTCAAAACAAAAATTATATAAAAAAACGCAAAAGAAGATATGAGAAAAAATTGTGAAAATGCTCACTTTGCCAGACAATCGCCTTAACAAAAATCCTTTACATTGGTAGGAGTAAAATAAACTTAATGTTTCGTATAAAATTCATAATTACGTCTATTCGCAAAGTTGCCGTCATAAACATCAAAAAGTTTTTAGGAGTCGCTTCAACTCGGTCCCGATAACAGGAAACAAATCATTCCTTGTTATTGGACCTGCATCGGACACGTAAAACCTTGTCGAAGTTTCACCGAATACGGATACAAATAGCAACTTTTAAAACATACCCAAGCTTAGACACGTTAAATCCAGAAACGAATGTTTACATAATGTTTTCACCCTGTTAGTTTAAACATTGTTCAACTATTACAAACTTTAATGGACGTTGGTAGAATGATGTGTTTCTGAACAACAAATAATGTGTTTGCAGAAAATATATTCATTGACAGAGTAATAAATCATACTTCTTTGAAAACTTTATCTAAAGTTAAAATGGATGCCGGTGTTCAGGAATTAATCATGTATTCAAAATGGTGATTTATATATAAAAAACTTGGCGCCTACCCATTATTTTTTTTATATATAATATTAATATTGAATGTTTGAGTAGTTGGTTTATGTAGGTATTTATTACGACTCTCGCCTAGTGATTCAGCGGTTAGAGGTTCGAAACTCATTCCGGGATACCAACAAGTTAGTCAACAACATAGAACGGGCTTATTTTGAAAATATAAGAATACTATCTACAACCCTTTAAAACGATGAATTTTTATTATATATTTCGGCCGCCAGTTAACGCTATGAGAAAAGCGCTTTCTAGAGTAGCGTAGCGTCTTGATAACGTTAGTGATGAACATTATTAAATAGAGAATTATGCTTTTTGGCACGAAGTTCCTTAACGCGGCTTGCGGTAGGAGTTGACTCCATGGGAATCTCTCTCTCCTTCTATTATATACGAGTTGTGCGTGTGCGTGCGGGTATCGAGATTCGAGTAGACGAGCATCGTGCGCGACAGGTTGTATAACCTCAATACTGAACGTATGGAAATTTTGTTAAAAATTATTTGTTATTGTTTTAAGTCACCCGTGAGTTACATTGTCTCATTATTGCATTTTCGTAATGAAGATTAGAGAAATAGAAACTGCAACAAGTATGTGTAACACAAACTTAGAAAAGTAAGGATATAAAATTATATATTATGATACAGGTATTTTTACTGTTTATATACGTTTAATGATTTTTTTTAAATAGAGATGCGAACACGGAATACGTGTCACATCAATATTCTTACTATTTTCAAACTAAGCTAAACGCTTGCGCTATGAAAATAGGGCCAACTTTCTGGTCTGGAGTGAGGTTCAAAACCGCTATCTTTGGATCACGAGGCAAGAGTCTTAACCACGAGACCAACAAGCTACTCAAATATGATTCGAATATTTATTATTTACTATTTGCATACATAACAGAGAGAAAATAGTGAAATCATATGCTTAGCGTCAAATAGAGTATGGAAAGAGAAAAAAAATCGAAAACAGCTTCAAAGTGCGAAAAAATACGAAAATATACAAATATAAACAATCTAGATCTCCATATCGAATTACGCGTAAGGAACTTCTTTCCTGACGAGGGTTTCCAATTTTTTTTTTTTTTTTTTTCTTCTTTTTTTTTCTTTCGTATTTTTGCTTCTTACACCGCATTATTATATTATCGTCCCTTTAGAGATAAAACTCACATGGGGTTGCTTTTCAGATAATGAGGTTTAAACATTCAACATGGGATATTTAAATTATTGAAAATATTCACATTATGAGTTTTACCACTAAATAGCTATAAATAGACACGGACTATGCACTTACTGATTTTTACCTGGAATGAAGATGGAAAAAAATATGAATCTTTGTATTTATAAATTTTGAATTTTACCTCTAAAGGGACAATATACCTCACTATTATTTGAACTATCTGTTAGCATTAGTGACGGACACTGTTACTTAGAGAATTATATATTTTGATTAATGAGTAACACAAATGTCATACGGGATAGAGTAATTAATGCACTTACTAGTTATAATTTTCATTAAAATGGAATATTAAATAAAAGAAAACGGAACGAGATCAGCTAATAGATTCTAGAAAGTTACGGACGGACATCGAAATTATTATTGGGGACGGATGCGACACGTATTTCGTGTTCGTATCTCGCGAGAATCTTAAAATATACCAAATTATACGTATTTATATGACGGACGATACAAATTATTCTGTTCTCGAAGGATTTTTAAATAAAACCGATCCTGCGTGAGATTTATCGCGTGAAAATCTCAACCATCAATCAAGTGAAAAGGAGAACTAAGGAGCTATTGTGGCGCGGCCGCGGCATTATAAAGATTTCATTAAATAAATCTGTCCCCAGCGCTGAATGGAAGCTAGACATCACTCAAAACAAGTGAAAAATGAACCACTTTTTATGAACGTCGCGTTTATAAAGGGTCGGGTTTTCCATTCAAACTGACATTAAAAAAGAAAATTGTGTGCTTATACTTATATACGCGCATAAGAAATTATACTTCTTAGGCGTACATTAAAAAACACGTATTGGTTTTTTTTTGCGTATTTCACTTTGTCTGGGTCTCTTAGAAGTGATCTTATAGCCAATACATGAAATATTCACACTCTCTTTGACGGCTAACTTAATGGTGTGAAAAAACGATGCGCGCGTATATCGTTGCATATTAAAGTTTCATCCCCAACACGCCTTTGGCGGGTTAGATGTGTGTAATATAGGTGTTTTGAAAAGAAAATGCCCACCGTCCAAAGACGTCTATCGGTGTTTGGTGTGTATTTTGTGATGTTGATACAGTGTGTGGATTAAACTCACGATTAATTGTGGTACTTTATTGAGACAGAATTACAGAATTATTTGAGCCGTAGTACAGAAAATGTAGCTTGCGATGGCTACGACGGTCGGCGACAGAGTGAATGTACCTCTCGACCGAGACCTGTTTAGCCGCATCGAGCTCCTGATTGGTGGATATCACTCGATACGTGCGGATAAAGTCGCGACGGATCTGGACCACCACACGCCTAAAGAACGTCCTCGGCATATAAATCAGTCTTCCGAATGTAGAATTGTAGATAATTCCAGAGTGTTGTAGGGCGTTCCGAAGGGTTCTATAATTAAACACTCCACAACAAAGGGCATATAATTTACGCCCTCGAAAGAAATAATCAGTCCGCCCTCTACCTTCACGGGTAAAGGTTGTCCTCCTGATGACGTTGAAAAAGAATTCAACGAAACGTAGAGAATCGTTTCTCGGAAAAACATACGGTTCGTATAAAATATTCGCAATATTAAATGGGTTCTATAGTTTTGTTGTCTTCGAAATATTAGGAGGGATTCCGATCGTGCGTAATTTCTCCGAATTCCATCATCATGTTACAATATGTAAAAATTTATTGTGAAATAGTTTTGATAAACTGGATAACAGGGGTGTCCTGAGGGAATTATTGTAATGAGGCACGCTCGTCTACATCTCCATAATGTCTGTGGAAACTGCTGGATGGCTCGGCTCCCGTCACCATAAAGCGACGGGCAGTGACCCCAAGCTGCAGGCTGTGACGTCCCCGAAAAAGGAAATAGAGGGTATAAACAATCGGCATTCCGAGCAAAGATATTTGAAGGATTTTAACTAACTTACTGTGTTACGTTTACCTGTTTCAATGCGCATAATTTTAATTTATTAATTTATTTTATTTATTTGTAATACACATCCATATTCTAAGTAATGGTAGATACATAAGAAAAAAATATTAGAAAATATTAAAAATGAATATATCAAAGATCAAGTATCTAAATATTTAGGAACACTATAAGATAAAAGTTTAGTCGATTCGTCTTTTGTATGTGTATAGTCTACGAGCAATAGATATATCAACAGAGCTATATTGATTACCTAGGCGGTGCTATTTATGTATAGGCGGTTTCATAATCAATATATATATATATAAAAAGAAACCCGTGTTTCCCTACCCGCCAAGTTTTCTCCACAACCAGCCACAACCACCCACCAGTGGTTATGGAGGTGGATAGCCTTTGGTGTCACATTGAAAATATGCGAGTTTGGTGGGGGTGGCTGTGCGTGGGTGACGAAAATGTGCTTTCTAGCACATTTTTATGTTATGGGAAGGCCGCAAATGCTTTAAATTGTTTCAAAATAGGCGCGCCGACTGTGTCGGTGAGTCTAGAAGGTTCCGGAAAAACCTGCTCTAGAATATTCTGGAAGGAGAAGGTTCTAGAAAATTCCCAAAAGTTCTATAAGATTCTAAACTGAGTGGCAGAGTGTGTCGGTGTGTCTAGAAGGTTCCTGTAGGTACATTCGATAAATTTCTTGAAAGTTCTGGAAGGAGAATGTTCTAAAAGGTTCTCGAAAGTTCTATGACGATCCAAACAGTGTACTAAAAATCTACGCGTGCGAAGCCGCGCGGGCACAGCTAGTATAATTTAAAGTGCGCTGGGTACCAACATAAAATTGCTCGCTCTGTCGGTACTCTGTAAGTGATCATTCGTAATAACTCAGGGGAGACATTTAAAAATTTCTGTAAAAGTTTAAATCAGTTAAAAATGAGCTCATAGTTTTTAAATGCAAATTCAACTCAAATCTATGAATGACAGACTTATAGTACATTTATGATATTGATATTCCTCCCATTCTAAAAAAAACAAAATTTCTCAAATATATGAAATATCGCTGTAACAAAAATTACTCACCGACTACCCACTCTGATTTTGCGACGTACGATTTCAGATCATATTTTCCTTCACAGCCTATTGATTGAGAACGTAGATTGCCATGAACCAATCAACAGAAAAATAACTTCTTTTAATTTTATCATAATAATAACGTAAAGTGAAAACAGCATGTATTTTTTCACTCATTTATTATTGCTCATTTATTTATTAATTTTTTTCCTGATTCGGAATCTCTCAATATAAGATTCAACAATTACACGCACATATATTATCTATATAACGGGTTAAATTGTAGTACCGATATTAATGTTACGATCGCTAAATGTCTCCAGATTTATTATTATTGCACTGTTCCTTAATTTTCACTAATTAACTATTGATTTGATCACGTTCTAATAAATTCCGTTCAATGTTCTCTCGTAAAAAGACTTCTCGCACCAGTTTTCCTTTATTTATTACCGCCGGTATCGCTGCACTGCTCACACTGGTTTACGCTACCGTTCTATCACTAAGATGTCGCGTACGTTATCGTCTCGAATTACTGACTGACCCCGCGTTGCGTGACACCTTTTATAGACGAATTCTTTCGAGAGATTTATTACAGAGATTACGAGAGGATTGTAGAGCATTCTAGACAATTCCAAAGTAGTGTTTTAGTGTGTATTGGCAGTTGTATTGTTGTAAGTATGCAGTAGGTTCACCATTTTGTAACTATTTTTTTGCTTAATTATTCTTTCTAACGTTCTACTAGCTTAGTGAATTACGTATCCATAAGAATAGATATGGGAAATATGAGAAAAAATATTATTAAATATTATATGAAGAATTTGCACGATCTATCAAATGTTTATTTTATTTATTTTTTCAATTTGACTAATGTAGCAGCATGGAGGTGAACATAATTTTATACAGTATAAGATGATTTCTTCGAAACACGAAAGCGTATATCACTGTCAAGTTAAAACCTGATAAATTTTGAAAAATCTGTATTTTTCGCGTACTTTAGTTTGTGAATGAATTTAAATTCTTAAACATAATGTTGGAAACAATCTCCAGCGTTGCTTTATTGGAAAATGATAAGATCCGAGTGTGGAAATTTTCAAAATGATGGATTGAAAAAGTTTTCGGTTTCGGAGTTTTGCGAAATTATGGATTTTTAAATTTCTCAACAATTTTAAAAATGATTACTTTGAAAATATATGAAAGAAATAATTTGGGGTTGTGAAAAAACCACAGAAAGTTTTTCTGAAACTACTTGCAAAATTTTGTAAAGGCATTTCAACTGCATCATATGATTTTAAAAATATTTTTAAAAGTCAAAGAAATAGATTTATGTTTTCATATAATATTCAGTACGAAAATATCTTGGTGACATCGAAATAAATTACATTGAAAAAATATTATAAATTTCTCATAATTTATTAATCAAAAAAAAATTGTATAGAAATTTTATTTATTATCTATACCTGATGATGAGAGGGACTGCTCCTCTCGAAACTATAGTTGTAATTTAATAACTCATATTGTGTGTGTGTATTACAAAGTAAAGTAAAACATATTTTTAAATTATAATGTTGCACCACGAAGTATCTGTCAAATCTTTCAATGATATTATGATAGAGTTATTTACAATCGAAACGTGTAATAAATATTTTCTCTACAATAAGCTAAGACTTTAAGACAGAGAAATCAAAATAATTCTTACAAAATAAAAAGGAATGATTTAAAAAAAAATGGTTTGAATGAAATGTTGATGGAGAAGGGACAAAAAGCAGGAAAAACAGTGATGAGAGGTAGAATAGTCAGTCAGTATTCACGGGATGAAAGACGATGAGTATCAGAAATTTAGCTGAGATATATCTCAGTAGTGAGAACATGCGTTAAGATTTTGCTCGGGAGGTGATCTCAGAGATCACCGCTGGGAATTGGTGGGACCGAAGCTCGTTAGAATTATAGATATCTCAATTTATCAGAATAAATTTCAAATGTTTGCTTTGTTTTAACTACCGAAGGGGAGATTCGAATTCACCCACCGGTACCGCACAACCTATGAAAATTTTAAATTATTTTATATAGAAACAAATTATGAATGAATGAGATAAAAAACTAACCCATAAAAACCAAGTTTTTACAATACTGCCTTTCGCTTTGAATCAGGTTTCGTGTCTATACACGAGTCGGACTAATTACTTACATAGAATGATTCCAATTTGAAAAAAACATTAAAATTTCTAAAAATCCAAAATTATACAAAAATTATTAATTTTTTTAAACGAAAATTTGTTGTTAGATAATTTTTATTGTCACCACAAGTCTGCCTGCAAAGTTTCAGCTCGATTTGATCACGGGAAAAGGGTTAAAAATCGATCCAAAGTTTTTTGTCAGATAAGCAAGCAAGCAGACGCTACGACTTAAAAGAAAGGGAGTAAAAAGACTGATGGAGTCTTTCAGAAAATATATAAAATAGTGTTTTTTTGACAGCTGTCGAAACCGGGTATGCTTATGTTCCTTTGAAACCAAACCAAAAAAATTTAAATTCCATTCCTTTCCTAACACGGGTACTTATCACACGGCCCTCATAATGGCATAGTTACTCTTTTGGACTCTGTACAAAATATAATTACCCACTTTTGTTTATATAATATTACTAATTATAACCGCTAGTTTTAACTTTAAACTATGGACTTCATATATTTGTACACTTCTATGGACGTGGGATCTTAGAGACCATGGCTGAAACTCATTGGAAATTTTAGGAATTTGGGTTTGGTTTATGCAATAATTTTAAAATGTAGGTTTTAATGAAACAATACACATCTGATTAACTTTTATTAAATTTGACTTATTTTCAGCAAAAAATTAAAAACTAGACATTTTTTAGTGTTCAGTGATATTGAATAACTTTTAGGAACATACTATTTTAACTATATGACATAAAATACTTTTTTTATAATTTTTTAACTAGGTACATCTTAATATAAAAAACCTCTTTTTTAAGAAACAATAAACTATTTATTTAATATATTTATTTAAATTTACTAATTTTATTAATTAATGATCATAGTACACTTTCACTAGGATAATCTTATTTTGAGGTGGGTATGATATATTCAATATTATTGTTTAAATCATTATTTTATTTTATTTTTTATAAACTAATATTCATAGTTAGTTCCTTTTTTATTTTATCGTTGCCTTAAACATTTATCCATTTTATAACACCATTCTTAAATATTATCCCATTTGATGCATCTTTTATTTCCATTTACAATGTTTTGCAATTTAGGAGTAAAATTTAATGAATTTCTGCCCAAATGTTATTTTTGTAGTCGGTATTAAGTAGTTTTTATTTTTAGTGTGTCTCGTGGGTTGAGACAGCTGTGTGTTAAAAATGTTTTTGGAATTTTTATATTGGTGGATAATTTATTAATGAAAAATATTATAATTAAAAAAAAAACAAAAAATAAACTTGAAAGGTAAAAATTGGGCCTCTGAGACCACACATCTACAGCTAAAGGTTACATAAAAATAACTAAATTGTCGTAATAAAAATGAGAGCTTTTATATACAGACACAGCTAAGGCGAATACAGAGTCAATACTTAAATGATTTAAAGGTTAAAATATGCCTTAAAAGTGTAAATTTGTACTTCAAATTACGCTTTAAAAGCGTACCTTCTAATCCTTTAAATCATTAAGTATTAACTCTGTATTCGGGTCCTAGTGTTAATTCTTTTAGTTCTAACAGTTTCTGCAAAAATATTAAGACCTGCCTGTCATCTTTCAAAACATCAAAAATTCTCGTGGCACCATTAAAAATGTATTTTCATTTCTTTGATACGTCAAAAAGATACATATTTTATTCAACCCAATATAAAAAATCTATAGAATCGCGACCGTACATCATGATCGAGGCTAAATCAGACACATCTGTTTAAAGGTTGGTTTCCACAGAGTCACGCCTGACACACATTCACAAATTATTGCAGACATTGCTAGAGACGCGCTATGTTTGTGGTTTATTGCTTTCAATAAGTCGAATCATTGATGACGCAGATATTACTGATTTATTAAGACTTGGTATTGGAGAACCAGAAGAAAAGCGAGGGCGGCTACCGATATTTTTTGGGTGGAAATCATTCTGCCGGAAAATTATTAAGATTTCCATTACAAAAGAACTGAGTTTCACGGCTGTGTCTGTGCAGGGTAAGCTCGATAAATGCTGACCACCAGACATTAATTTGAACAATTTTTTATAAGTATGTTCTGAGAACACAATTACTGGATTTGGCCGCTGCGGGATTATTATTTAATTAAGATGAAACGTGTATGGAAGTCTCCTGTACGATGGCCCGGGCTTACAACCTAGATGAACTGGCTTAAGTGATCACTCTACATAATGCAACGTTCACCAATTCCTTCTTGAGAACATCCACAAATTATCATTTTTTTTCTATAGTTTTTTACACAAATGTTACAAATCTGGGAATCTTCCGTATATATTTGATTGGATTATGCTAGAGATCACGTTGGTGTGGTCAATTGTAACAGAGGGGGTTGCTCCAAATTTTATTTAATATTACTTAACCTAAGCGAAGAAAAAAAAATAGTAAAAAAATCTCTGCTTTGTGAAAATTGCTCGTATAGATAAATGCTTTTATTTTTTAATTTGATGATTATAACCCCCTGGAGGCCACCTATATAAGCTTTTTCAAAAAATGGTACAATTGACCACAGTCTCCCCTACATGTCTTGGGCCGGATTTTGTGTATATTTAAATTTACATTGGCCATCAGGCCAATATTACTTAGATTTTTACTCCCTTTCTTTTAACTCGTAGCGTCTGCTTGCTTGCTTGTCTGTCAAAAAAATTTTGGGTCAATTTTTAACCCTTTTCCCGTAATCCAATCGAGCTGAAACTTTGCAGACAGATTTGTGGCGACGATAAAAATGATCTAACAAATTTTCGTTTAAAAAATAATCATTACACTATAATTTTGGATTTTTCGAAATTTTTTATTACGCGCTTTCGTAGCGACGCTGGAATGGAGCCCAACGCGTAGGATAAGCGCCAAACCTGTTTCCAGTTGTAAATGAGAAAGGGAGTATAATAAAAACTTGGTTTTATGGGTTAGTTTTTTTATAGTTTATTTATATAAGAAATAAAGACGTTTATTTGAAGTTTGTGAAGATGAATGAGAATAAGAAATATAAAGGATCCTTTATTAAATTTTTTATTTTAAACCGATTTTTTTTTTAAAAAGTGTGATGATAAATTTTGAAAATTACTACTTGTTCGGAATCTTTAGTGCTGACATTAACAAGGTATGTTGTTATGGAATTCTCATAAATTTCACTTAACCGAGAACTTTTACTCCACTAGGTACTAAGTACGCGTTTCCACTATTTTATGTTTACTGCTTGCAATAGTCTCAGTATTGAGACAGACTCAGTTAATACGAAAACGGAATGGTAAATCGATTCAGAGGTGGATCACCATTCCCATTTCATCCTTTTGATCATGGATTTGTAGGTAAGGCGTATATAAATAAATTTGCCACTTGGTAGTTGACGAAAATTGAGGATAACATATTTGAAAATGAGTATCTGGTAATAATGAAGGGTCCCTCTCTTCAGTCCTAGAGGTCGTAATTAACTAACAATCACGTTGTTTTCCCTCAGATTGAGGTACATAGAGAGGATACAATAACCACACTTTGATGTCCCGGCCCACTAGTTTTGCCTCCATATCTATCTATGAAGTGTGTGAGGTTTTTAACGGGACCGTCCTTCAATATTTGGTTTACCTGATGTCAAATATTTCGCGGAAGAACTTTGTTTCATTTGCCTTCGTCACTCGCTTCACATTGTGTATCAAAAAACATCTGTGAATTTGAAGATAAATTGAAAGTAGTTTTGTTTTCTGTAAAGCGCAAAAACGTAAATTAAAAAGAAAACTAATAAAGTTTTTTTTTTAAATTAAGACCAATATTTGTCGCTTTCACCCTATGTGATTCAAGTGTTACATATATTGGAGGAAATAAGGGATGTTCACGTCTTGGATGTCGTCAATTGATCCATACGCAGGACTTGTAGGCTTCGAGACATCCCTTTAATATTGTAATACAGCCTGATTCATTTCATTTTCTCGGCACGTCTCTCCAGTGTAAATATATACGATATTTTTTGTTGACATAAGATGAAAATAACGGATGAGAGAGTGAAATAAAGAAGATGTAATGAAAGACAACGCACACACGTGTCGTAACGTGCTTTTAAAACTGAAAATTGACTTTTGTCCCTCATGTTTTATTTATTAATTATTTGATATAGCTGGACAGCACAAAAAAAACATATAAAGATGTATCATGCATTGATTAAATCAATATAACTCATAGAATACTGATGTTTCCTCCAAAATATTTGATTCTTAAGCGGATTTATAAAACTTCAATATTTTACAAATAAATTGGCAAATCTGTACATACTGAAAATGTCTTTAAAAAAAACCGTTTTATATTATGTACCTATTTGTTTATTTATTGAATAAAATTGTGTTTTTCTATATTATTTAATGTGAGTAAAAACTCGCCAAGATATATTTTAATTATTGAAAATTTTAAATGAAGAAGTGTTTGGAACACACATGATATTTGTAATTTTATATTTTGTTTTGAAAAAATAAATGTCTAAAATGTATAAAAGGGTAGATTCTCGGAAAAGCGCCAGCATTTTTAGCATTTTTTAGAATTAGTTGGTCAGAGAGCATTTTTAAATCTAGTTATCCAGCTAGTATGTAGCTTCCTGCCAGTTTTTTTTATCTTTATTGCTTTTGTTCGCTATTTTGCTAATTTTCCCTTTAGTCGTGCTCAATTTATAATTCCATTTAGTGTTTTAATAATCCTCATTTTGAACGATAAAAGAGTCAGAATTTGTCGACAAAGGTGAAGTTAATATCGTTGTGGTTTTAATTCAATTTGTCGGCGGTTCCAGCCAGGATCCGGGAAGAGATTTGAAAGTCGCGTACACATTGATCAGTCTCTTTTCTCGGGGCTGGAACGAATAACTGAGCTGGGGAGGAACTTATCCCTAGAAACTCATCCTTTATTGCATCTCAAAAGATATAAAATAAAAATTCTAAATATAAAATAAGGAGGACTTCCAATGGCTGAGCTATGTGGAGAGAATGATTGAACAGCAAACACCGACGTCTTCGTTGAGTACATGATCAGTAGGGTCAAGGAGCATAAGAAGCTCAGAACTATGATGGAGTGATAATGTATTTAAAGAAATATCTGCCTTGGAGATCCAGAATTGGAGGACTGGTACAAGACCCAGATGAGTAGAGGAAGACTCTTGAGGAGGCCAAATCGCACCATGGGTTGAAGAGCCAACGGTGACGATAATGATGAGAATCTAACATATTGATCGTCGTCGCAAATGACAGATTGATAGATTTAAAACATAAATACAATACAGAAAAATAATAAAAATGAAAGAAAACCAATAACGTTTACAGACATGTAACCAAACAGTATATATTTCCTAAATTATTTAACAAACCACCCGACAGCTTAAAAAATGAAACTGAAAAAATATATTAATGATATATTTTACAAAGAATTGTGAGAAATTTTGATCTGTAGTTGTGTTGATATCTAAATAAATTAACATTATGCGATATAATTTTACACATAAACTGCATAATAATTATGTCAAGAGATTGCGGCCTTGAGTGACAAATCAAATACTAAATCGATGTTTTTATTTACCACCGAAGTCACACAAAAGAAGTGGACATAAATTTGATTGGAGCACTACTTTTTAATTCAAAACAGTTTCGCATTAATCACTCGTCTGTGGAACACTTTATATTCGTCTTTCAGAATATTCGCCCTCTGCGGTCACATCCATTCGCTATTGATTACTCAATAAGTACTCTTATAATTTATTTTAGCTGGTTTCTATGGGAAATCACTTATGTGAAATCTCTGAAAAGTCACAATAAACTGTCTATCTCGATGGCGTCGTTCTCGCTTATATAAATTTTGGGGTTTCTAGATGTTTCACTCTTAGTTAATTCTAGACCCTTCTAGCAATTTCCAGTTTACTGTTAAATGTCCAAATGCTGTAAAATTCTCGATATATTGCATTTTCTTTCAATATTTCTAATTCATCTTCTGTAAAACTTTTGAATTTCATTAAAATAACTAATATTGAATGTTAAAAATTCATTGTTATAGGTCAAATGAAATGATAGTTTTCTAGTTTCTTCAAACGAATTTTTAATATTCAATATAAGTTACTTTCTTTATAATTCAATGTATTACAGAAGATAAGACAGAAATTTTGGAAAAAAATGCAAATTATGAAGTCGCCTATCTTCATAGCCATTGCTGCTAGGATATTTTCGACTCGTATTTTAGACAGGAATCTATCTACGATTCAAGTATTTAAGACTAGTTCTTTGATGGTCTTTATTGCGTCAACAAATGGAAACTTAGACAACGTTAAAAAATTCTGGTTGTATGAAACGTAAAAGTACTGAAATCTTGGATTAACCGGCATTGAAATTTATTATTCCTGTCTAGTTCAGATAACTGGATTATATAACAGACAATTGGTTATCCGGATTTCTTAGCCATATAAAATTTAATTATATATTTTTTCTTACTTAATGAACTTTCTACCTGAAAGCAAATGCTATAAATTATCTGTTTTTCTTGAGTTTGTTTTCATTAGTGTTGTAAATGAGTCATATATATTAATCATGAAATAAAACAATGGTTTTAAGTGAAAGAATTTTTCCAGGTCTAAATTAAGTTCTTGTAATTATTTTTCTGGTTGAGAAATATTTTAAAGATAATTAATTAACAAATTTAATATATAAATGGAGAAATAAGTTACGAGATTTAAGATAACGACATTTTTAAAATGACTGGGTTTACTAATTTAAGAATATTATTTAATTAAAAATAATTAAACTGATTCATTATATAAACTGGACAGTGTTTTCATTGGGGCTATTTATTGTAATGTCTACTTTGAAAAATATACTTAAAAACATCTGAACGGATTTATTATACGGTCTTGTGTTGGCGGAAGAAAACATGTTTTTCATTAAACTGGGCGGAAAACATAAACTATAAAATGTCTACTTTTGTTCTATAATACATTTTTATATTTTACTACTGCTTACATAGTGTCACTTTGACTTCTAACGCCATCTATAATTGAAACTTGTCACTCCCGCAAACCAGGATATAGATGTCGTCGCTGGTAATATAATTAGACATCTAATTTTTAATGTAGTATGAAGCAATATCCTTTTTTGTGTTTTAATTAAAAACGTTTGTATTTTTTATATCTTTAGGGAAAATCGCTTCGAATTATTTTTATAAACCTTTTTATTTAGAATGTTTATTATATTATCTTTTTTGAAACCATTACTATGTGCTATTTGTGTTATGGTGTCTAGTTCTTTGTTATACGATTCTTTTTCCAATGGTATATTCAAAAATCTGTGTATTATCCTGTTATATGCTGCTAATTTATCGAGTAACGGATACATACTTGTAGCATATATTGATTGTATTAATATCTATGTAATTTCCCATAATTTCACCAAATAATTTTTGTATATAAAGTCACTAAAATGTTGTATGTTTATCAGTTGATAAAGGCATAATCTGCCGAAACGATTGTCCTGTTTTTGATATTAAAAATATTGAACTTTTAAAATCGTGTGTTGATTTTTTATTTTTCAATGTTTATGTGTGGTATTCATCCAAATTATATTAACGTACACTAAAATACTCGTAAACCTGAAAATTATTAAAAATTTTAACTATATTCAGAAAAAAAAGTGTTTAACGCATTCAATATTACTTATGGTATAGAATCGTGAATACTAAGGCCGGCGCCACACTACGCACTATTTTCTCCTCGGTCGCGAAACGCCGCAACATTTCTTTCCGTACAATACGCGCTTATCTAACACACTACGCGGATGAACGATTTGCTTTGTCTTCTTGACGCGACGGAAAAGACGCGGCGGAAGATACGCGCAGTGTGGCGCCGGCCACAAGCAATTTTACTAAGTACATATCATTGAAAATTTTAAAACATCTTAACACAAATCAAAGAGTTTTCATAGCATTACTGGAAATACTGTGAATAATACGGCATCATTGGTTGGGGAGGAACGTATTTAAAAAATCTTAATCCAGTAGTAATAGTGCAAAGATTGATTATTAAAGTAATTCCTAAAAAAAAACCACCTTCCCAACAAATGAATTATATAAACTGTTTCCAGTACCAAACTTGGAAGATGTAATAAAGCAAATTTCTTTACTAAAAATATGTAAAGAGAAAAATCAAAACCAAAATCTGGAATACTATAAACCTAATGAGAAATGGTAACCAAATAATCAGATAAAAATTCAAAACAATAGCTTAGTAGTATTGTTGTAGTCAACAATCTCTGCATCAAGATACGCCGTATAAATAATCATATAGAAAAGATTTAAACCTTTTTATGAACAAACATGCATTCATAAACCGTTTAAAATTAAAGAATTCATCTTCAAATATATTATTATGTATATATATTCAAATATATTCAAATATATTATTATATAAAATTATTATGTGGTGACATAATTATAATTTATATAGAATAACTTTGTAAACACCACTTTTTTATTGAAAAATTCAACATGTTTCGAAGCTAATGGCTTCTTATCCTGACGAAGAAGCTATTGGCTTCGAAACATGTTGAATTTTTTTTCAATTTAAAGAATTCATTTAAAAATTTCCTATTATATATATTCAGACTTTCATTATTAACATCCAAATATATTAAATAATTCACACGCTAATATTATTAACAGTATAATAACTGAGGCTCCTTCATCAGACACAAGAGTTCTCTTTACTGACGAGGTCTACATGAATAAAAAAGTTCAAAAAAAATAAATGTTAATGTAAAAAGTTAAAATATAAGATTGTAATGTATACCATATATTAAATAAAAAAATATATATAGGAGTGCTAACTTTAACTATCTATATAACAATATTTTTTCTTCATTGTGTTGTAGACACAAAGTGATTGATAATGACGATGAAATATCGACGGCAGACTCGATATTTATTATACATTACGAAGATTATTGCTGATTCAATAAGTTGAGAGTACATAAAAGGCGAAACGAACTGTCTTGTTGATCGCAACTGAACAGAGTTCAAAAACCCCAAAAAACATAATTTTATAAAACGTTTATCGATTAATCTAAAACCACGTTTAACTCGGCCCTAAAATCCGGCCATGCGAAAAGCCTAACTGCCGGAAAAGCTAATGGAGAAAAAAATGATAGACACTTATCCGTTCCAGAAACTATTTTAATGCCCGTGTTTCGTACACAGAGGGCTGGAACGGAAGTCCTTTACGGCAGAACCCATTCCGGGAAATGGCGCTAGCCTGAAAAGAGCGGGAAATGTAAAAAGGAAAAAGGCGAGCTGTCATGACGGACGCCTTAAAATTCTTCAGATAATCGCTCAACCCTTCAAAATATTTCTCCCTAATCAGCGATTAAAGGGAAACTGTTAATGAGCTGCCGATCTAAAATGGAGTGAACTACTTGTTCGTTGTTTTGAATGTCTATCATTTTATCGGTTCTGAGAACAACTCAATAATAGCCATTAGTTTGACACGAGTTTAGCCGTGTATTTTCGTATTATTAATATCAAAGAGGTCTTATTTGGAAGATAAAACAATAAGGATCAATATTGCATTAAATATTTTACAAAATTTTAAAAAAAGAGACCAAAAATAACTGTTAAAAATTATGAAAAAAACCCTGTTTTTTAGACATATACGGGGTGAATTTGTCGATTAAATTGATCAGTTTTTATGCTATTAAAGGCTCCGACACCGGTCACCGGACACACTGTTTATTATAGATGTCTGATATAAACGAAGATGGTAACACTCACCTGAGACCCCGCCATCTCTCACTCTCTCTCCCTCGTAGATTCCTGATCGTTCTCTAGGCTAGTTAGTGGATGCTTGTCCTTGACAAGATTAACACGCATGTGATAAATATTGGTAAAAAGTTAACAATACTATGGTTGTGGTGTATAGTGTTGTGAACATAGTTGTGTAGTGTTGGTCCTGACAAAGAGATGGGTATGTCTATGTAGACCTAAAATATGGAAGCGGTTTATAGTAATTTAACTAACGATCTGTTGTAAATGAAACTATTTTTATATGGGAATGTATGTATCCTAGCGATATTTTTTGCGTTTTAATAGGGCTTACGACCTATCTAACGGTTGGATTAGGTGATCACTTTACACAACGCCCAATTTTACCAATTCCGCCCACGATTCACTACCACATCTATAAAATTTTTGGATGCTGTATATATTTATTTTATTTCTACGGTTTACGCCTATTACAATAAAATAAGAATCTTATACATATCTAGATAACAGTGTACATTATATATTTAAATAATATCTGCATGCATGACCATTTACAAATTTATAACACAATATCTTTTGTAATAATTGTTGTATTGTTGTTTTTTTTTTGGTTAGTTTTTATCATGCTAGAATAATGCGTATGTAAAATGTGCCTTAAATAGACGAAAGGGGGACATTCTTCTGCACTGATCCAATCGCCTCTCATAAAAACGAGGTTTTGTTCATCTCTTTACAAATTAATACTCTGTGACAGAATGTATAAAAAACATATTTTTGCTAAGTACATAAATCACAAATTAAGTAAAGACAATAATAAAGTTTATATCAGTATGAACAAAGACATGTTATTCATATAATATGTATTAACATAGTTTAATCAAATAAATTATCGGTAAAATGCTCGTTAAGGAAATTTCGGTAACGACTTAAGTTAATGTTGAGAATATCAGCAATTTGTGCATTCTCGTTTCGTAGGATGGAAAATCTGTTGATCGTGGAGTATTTTTGGTGAGATATGTTGCTTTTGTTGCAGTGAAAAAATGCTTGTGAACGGGTATTTCTGGCCGGTATGTGAAAATATATGGATGATAAGAGTTGCGGAGAATCCAAGTTATTAGAATGAATTATTTTGAATAGATTTATGAGATCAGCAATAATGCGTGTGTCGCTAAGTTTAATTAGACCTGTCTATGAATATGAAGTTGATTATGATTGAAGTGTTCGATCGGAATTCTTAACTTGTAATTCACGTATCTTAGAACGTATGTTAAGTTTGCACACCTTGTTTCATATGTGAGTTGTATTTTATTACCGTTCTCTGTTGAAATGAAAAAAATCATCCACAAAAATCAGGACAGATGTCGCTGTCGGTATGAGATATCTAATAATATAGATAGATATGTATAATATTTACCTACTTTCCCATATAAAAAATAGGTTCGTCTCTATGTAACATATATAAAATATCTTGATTAAAAGTAGTTGTTTCTACCCCTTTTTTTAAACTCGTAGCGTCTGCTTGTCTGCTGAAAAAACTTTGGATCGATTTTTAACTCCTTTCCCGTGATCTAATCGAGCTGAAACTTTGCAGGCAGACTTATGGCAACGATAAAAATGATCTAACAAATTTTCGTTTAAAAATTGAATTATCATATAATTTTGGATTTTTCGAAATTTTAACGGTTTTTATCAAATGGAAACCATACAAATGAGAAAGCCCGACGCGTGTAGAAGGCGCGATACCTATTTCAACTAGTCCGACTCGAGCCATGGGTCAGATCAGACGGTTTCGCCGACGCCATGCCCCCTATACCAATTATTACGTTTTCAATATTCTATAAGTTTTAAGGATAAAAATAAACATAGAATAGGTTTTTCACATAAACTTAAAGCAATATATTGATAGAATATCAAATTGGAAACAATACAAATGAGAGAGGGAATTTAATACAAACTTGTTTTTTATGGGTTAGTTTTTTAGTTTATTTATTTAAGCGCTTGGGTTTTGTTATTATCAATACTTTGATTTTACTGTCTACAAATACATAAAATTAAGTGACATTTTGGTTGGTAAATATGCTGCATTTTCACACATGTGCTGTAATCAAATTTTAGTATTCCGAAAACTCCAAACTTCACATTACGACTGCGACTCTATCTTCTCTGGGAGAAAACTGTTTTAGAATGTGTCGACGCCAAAGCTCTCCGTTTTAAATTCCTGTAAAGTTTTCCTGAAAATGCAAAGTGAGCAGTTAGGAAAGTAAAGTTGCTGTTGCCAAGTGGAAAAACCACCTTCCTGAAGATTTTTCATAGGAAGTTTAAATAAATTGTCTGAAAATGAGGTATCCGTCGGTTTAAGTGTCAAGAAACATTTAACATGCATAAAGGGCTTTTCAATAAGAATGGTATGATTTTAAAATGAAATTAAAGAAAAATAATTTATGATACAACTGAAATTTTGTTTTTATTTTGAAGAACAAGCGATTATAATACGTATTTATTTTAATTGGTTAAGAATTTAATGTAAACCACTTGTAGTAGCTTTGGAAACCACTATATCTTCATCAGGATGGAGTGTGACATATAACTATTGGCTATAATGGCATTTGGAGGTTGGATTTTCCAGATGGCTTAAAACTAAAGTTTTTATTTATCTTATATTCTCGTACGCAAACGTATATTAAAGAAAACAATTAACGTTGACATATATGTTACTACATTATGAACTCTTTAACTAAATTTTAAAAATGGTTGGCAAAATACGCAAATAAGAGAATGTCTCGAAGTGGAACCCTTATTGACATTTTTCGAGAAATCACAGCTGCCGTGGCTGGGACATATCTTGCGGATGCCGGCAGACGGACTGCCAAAGTGGATATTCCAGGCAAGACCAGAAGGCAGAAAACCAACGGGCCGTCCTTGGAGGAGCTGGCGGATACAGTTGAAGGACTGTCGCTAAGCGAGGTTGCAACTAAATTGGGTTGACGTGGAGAGCGAAGCCCAAGATAGGAAGAGTTGGAACCTCCTATACGGTGCAGGGACCCCGACCCAATAGGATAAGGGGTAGAAGACGAATAAGAATATTGGTAAAATTTTGAAAACGACTTAGTGATAAAAGGAGATTTTAATCATATTATTACTTGCAGACTTTATAAAACATACTTATATGTTTCATTCTAAAAGCCTTTTAAAGGTCATGAAAATATGATCTTGTTTAAAAGATTCTAAAAAAAAGGTTTTTATTGCCGTCTAATGTACCTACAGAAGTCAATTTATTTTGCACCCAGCATAGAAGCTTGTGAATGAATTATTTCGAAGTATATTAAAGGTAGTTCGGGTTTAAATGTATCAATGAATGAAATACGTGAAGGGCTGTCAATGAATGAAAGGCTCCTTTGAAGTACTCAGACGATATTGAAATTGAAATACATCGCCACATGACTTCAAATTTATTTAGTCTATTATTTTCATAAGACAGTTTGAGTGATAGTCAAGTTTATTATTAAATACTGAGATTTTAATTGGCGAAATTATTTTGAATATATATTTATTATCAAAGAAAGCGAAACACTTGGCTTGACGTAATAAGTTCAATTTTTTTATTTTATAGAAAAATACATTTTTTTACAATATCTACAATTTTTACAATTCTCTTCTACGCGAGTAATATAATTCGTGAGTATGAGAGGAGTATCATTATATTTTTAATATATTGAATAGTAAGTAGTACATACTATGTTCCTATATATAAGAAGAAAAAAAAACTTATATGCGATAATCATAATGCAATTATGAAACAAGAGTAAAATAAACTAATAATAAGCAAAAAATTTAAAAATGAACATAGTAAAGAGAAAAACAATGGAAATATATGCAGGTATAAAACTATCTACTATTAAGGAAATATTCTAAAGAATTATATAATAATATATATACACAATAAAGTAATAAGTAAGTACATTATATATATAACTAAATAAAAATTTAATTATATCTGAGGGTATTTTTTAACATTTTTCTTAAAGGTAATTCGTTAAAACATTTCACACCTCTAAATATATAATGATGCTGAGCAGTTTTGTTGTTTCTGCTACTTAGTACTATTCGGGTCAGTTCGTTATTACTTTGAAATTTTTTATAAAGTTTAATAAAAATATATTTCGTTTTAAGCAACCTTATTGATAAAAAGCTGTGCCGTAAAAAAATATGACCAAAAGCGTGGCTTCGCACGCATAGATTTTTATTAACTTTTAGTCATATTTTATCAATTTACGTATTAACCTTAACATATAGATAAACGTCGTCACGGACTTTTTATATAACTTTTTGAGTTCTACAAATTCTCTAAAGAAAGTATTTAAATATCTTTTACCGTTAAGGCAGCGTTTGGAAAAAACGCATTGTTCGACCATTTTTTCTTCGACTTAAGTTGTAAAATAGGTCACCACGAAAAGACCTTTTATTTTAAGGGGGTAATATATAGCCTATGTTCACCCTAAAAATCCATTCTAAATATTGGTGAAAGAATTTTCGGAAATTACCTCCTACATCCAAACATACAAACTTAACCTCTTTATATATATGTAGGGATAAAATACACAATGTCAACTAGTTTCGGTTGGACCCAACCTTCTTAAAAACACACATAATATATATTTTACTCTATTCTGAAAAGGGTTGGGTTCAATCGAAATTAGTTTTTTTTAAAAATTATTTTATTATTAATAATCTATATATCTTAATAAGCATCTTGCAAAACTGTACATGCAGTTTGTACGCAGGATATATAACAATACATTACTTAATAATCATCATTGTTTATTCCTTAATTAATCCTTATTAAAGTTATCATCATATTTTACAGATACTTCCACTACCTACCTGAAGTTTAGACAATTGGATATTTGTCTAAGATACAGGCTTTAATCCGTCAAAAATGACACAGTACTTTTATTATTTATTTCGGCCGCAGGTTAAGGCAGCGAGAATAGCGCTACCTAGAACGGCGTAGCGTCTTGAAAACATTAGTGGTGGACATTTATGCTTCTTTTACTTTTTATACCTCATTTGCATGTTTTATTTATTTATTATAAATACATATCATGGTACAAAATTTCATCAATACAATGATCATTCATACAATAAGATCATATTACTCTCCATAAAAGAACTGACGTTCGTGGTTATGGGAGGAGTAAATCACATCATATTATTTTATGATTATTACAATTTTTATAACAAAAGTATTAAAAAACGTAATAGTAAACAAAAATATCAGGAATCAAAATTAAAAATTGTCGAAAAAAAATATACCTGATTATTATCTGATAATGTTGGTAATGGACATTGTTATGTAGAGAATTATACTTTTTTTGTACTTCATTTTACATACCTCATCAATAATAGTAACGGACATTGTCACAGAGAATTATATATTTTGATTAATGATTAATACCAATGACATATGCGAAATGCGTGTCATTCGTATTAATCATTGCACTTGATAGTTTTAATTATCATATAACTGAAATATTAAGAAAAAAATCTAAGTATTTAAGAGAAAATCTAATGCAGAGTAGGTATTTTACTAAAAAAGCTTAAAGTTAACAAGAAGCTATTGGATGGGAACGGATGGACTGAGATTCGAAAATTTTATTATTGAGGATTGGGATTTTCTTCCCACACATGGGAACACACACACGAACACATAAAAACGCATACACACACGGACACATAAAAACACACAAATACACACACTCACACAAACTCACTATTTATATTGTTTTTTATTATTTTTTTATCGATCCTGGTATAATATTCTCATATATATGTGTTTTCTTGTAATTGGCCCAAGGCTCTGTACATCAATATTTTTTTTTCAAGATATATTAATTATATGGCTGTAAGAAAACCAATAAACGAAAAATAAAAAAAATATAAAGTAAATAAAAATAAATAACAAGCAGCCTTGGCAGATGTTCTATTGCATATTTAATTATTATATATTGCATATTTTTTATTACAGACTGACTGACTTGACGTATGTCAGACTAGGACTAATCTTTTGTACATCTTCCTTTGTTACAGATATGCTTGAATACGATGCAGATTTATCTTGTTCTTTTAAATTTTATTTCTATTACTCTGTTATACATTTTATATTATTTTTATACTTATAACACCTGTTTTATTTTCACTAGTTTATAATAATCTTCTTTGATATACTAAAAAAGCGTTTGTTTCTGCGAGTGAGGAACAGTGATTGAACATTGATTGACATGTCAACATTCGCTTATAAAACTTTCCTGGGTAAGCGGTGGGCATCCAATAACTGCATATACAGAGTTATTTGAAAAATATTAATAACCTCGCAGGACTATATTCCTACCTTGATTATGAGTCGAAAATGTTCAAGCTATTATGACCTAATATCAATAGTTAAGGAGATATGCGACATCAAAGTTTGCATTTTTTTTTCAATATTTCTAACTTATTTTTTGTAAAACGTTGGACTATCATTACAGTAACTCATATCGATTACGAAAAATTCATTCGGTTCAATACAAGTTAAATAAAATGATAAAAACCTTGAAAAAATTCCAATTGGAATGTTTTCCAATTGGAATTCGAAGGTTTTTATTTTTTTATTTGACTTGTATTAAAGGGAATGAATTTTTCATTTTCGATATAATTTACTGTAATGATAGTCCAACGTTTTACAAAAAAATAAGTCAGAAATATTGAAAAAAAAATGAAAACTTTGATGTTATGCATATCTCTTTTACTATTTATATTAGGTCATAATAGCTTGAAAATTTTCGACTCATAATCAAGGCAGGAATATAGTCCCGCGAGGTTATTAATGTTTTACAAATAACCCTGTATAATTCAATTATCAAAATAATTACTAAAAACATGATGTTTCGTTATTCGTAATATGCGAAATACTTATACCAGTATATTAAATGGTTTTTTGACGTCGTTAGCATATATCTGACTATGGACCATTTCGAGATTAAAGCAATAATAAAAGCAATTTTTGATTCGTTATTTAAATTACCTTCATTAAAATTCACTGCAATTTCATCTATGCATTTCAAAATGAGTAGTTTAGTTTTAATACAGGAATATTAAACCTGCGTCCAAACGGAGAAAAACACATGTTTTTATTATTCATACAATATTCAATGATATCTATGAGTTGAGATCAACTATTATTTTTTTTTTGCGAGTATTGAAATTATACTTTTTTTAGGTACGTATTGAATGAAATTTTAAATGCACGCGCATCATTCAATGGAATATTTTTCACACCATTAAGTCACGAATCACCAATCAAAAGCTAAGATGGCGGTTTTTCAAACAAATTTTAACCAATAGCAATTCATATCAGTGACAATATCAAATTGTTGAAAACAGTGTTATGAAAATTACATATGATCCGGGCGCTGTTAAATAGTATATTTTCTTTCAGAATATTTTTGAGTTTGTTCAAATCTTTCAGAACAGTACTGGATTTCAAGGCACATAGACATTATTAATCAATTAATGTATATTATAGATGTTAATTAATGTATATTATAGATATATTTTAGTTTTTTTTATGGGAAAGTAGGTAAAGAAGTCTTTTGGGTGTATATAGGACTTACGACCTATCGTATGGTTGGCTTAAGTGATCACTTCACACAATGTAACATTCGCCATTTCCACCCATGATAGAATATACCATGCCTACTAATTTTTGGAAGTTGTATATATTTGAATTACATGCCACTCTTCATATATGCATTGTAACAACCTTTCCATGCGGCCTGTGGGGATTTAGGGGGATGAAAATGGCTTTGTACAGGCCGCATGGAAAGGTTGTTACAATGCATATATGAAGAGTGGCATGTAATTCAAATATATACAACTTCCAAAAATTAGTAGGCATGGTATATTCTATCATGGGTGGAAACGGCGAATGTTACATTGTGTAAAGTGATCACTTAAGCAAACCATACGATAGGTCGTAAGTCCTATATACACCCAAAAGTATATTCTATACCTACTTTCCCATAAAAAACTACAGCTTCGTCTCTGTGAGACATCTATAATTTGTATTAATCAAGTATATTTTCTATTTGTTGACGTATTTTTCATAATATAATTGTAATCGAATTATTGTGATGATTGAATTACGTGCTGTTTTATTTTCTTTTTTTTATATAAGTAAAATGCAATTCGGTACGTGGGTACTGTATTCAATCTGTATTTTAGATTTTTTATTTTAGAGAATTTTCGTTGAGGAATATTTTAGTTTGCGCACGCGCGTTCTGTCAATTATGTTCCAACGAAATGGAAAAATACAAAAAAGACGTCAAATGAAGAGACGGGAAGATGACCTACCAAAAAGATGGAGAAGAATAGATCGCGACAGAGATGAGTGGAAAAAACTAGGGGAGGCCTATGTCAGAGAAAGACAACCTGACCAATAAACCGGTTGCTAAAACGGCATTTACTATGTATATACATTAATATATATATAAATTTATGTTCAAACTGTAAAATAAGTTCAATGAATAATGGTTTTATTATTATTATAACTTTGCGTAATTAATTAAAGTTTTAATTGTTTTAGCGTTTCATTTGCCTCTTGCAGCAACGTCCTTTTACAATATAATTTTAATAAATTATAATGCACATTTGTCGGTGGTTTAAGCCCTTTTCCAGGAAAACTGTTAGTTTTATTTTCAATGAACGATCGTTTAAAAATTGTAATGATTTATATTTTCATCTGTATTTTAAAAAATATAAAAGGCACGAATTTTTAACTATAAAATAAACATATTTTTGGAGTTAATTATTATTAAAACTTACAACTCGTTTCATTTATAACTTAGAACGAAAAAGTCGAAAGAAAAACTTAGATTCACCTTTTTGAGCTTGGCAGCCGTTCTTGGACGAAGGGGTGAGAAATTTAAAAGTTTCCAGTACCTACTCAAAGTGTAGTAATATTAAGGTAGAAAGTTCAAGCGATCCTTTTACGCTTTATTAGTTTGCATCCTATGTAACCAAATTTGTTCTGCGTAATTTAAAATTCAAATGAAGGGTGTAGAATTTACAAATATTGATGCGTTTTACAAAGCAAGCAGATTTTTTTAAATAAATTGGGTATAAAACTAACACACATGAATTTTCGCAAGCAATATACCATATTCTATACAAAAAAAAATTGTTGCTGGATAAATTTTTAAAGATAAAAATAATTAAAATTAAGGGAATATGACAAAGAATAAATCTACACGCTGTGAAAAAAGTAAGGGGTCTTTGACTCTGCAAGTATACTAGAAAAGCTATTGCAATTTCTTAGTAAATAGAATTACACGTATATATTTCACATTAATAAATATTCACAACGTGGGTGTGCATTTGTCTGATAAGTAAGTTCTATTATTAAAACAATTATAAATATGAAATAAGTTTAGAAGTAGCAGTGATTATTGATCTAATTCATTTAATGTTTGAAATTTCCGAAACCATGAGTCTTTGTTTAATCCACCTGTAAAACGTATTTATCAAGTCGGATCCAATTGAAAAATATTTTTTTGCTTCTTGATATGAAAACATGAATCGAAAAGATTACTAATTACCACATAACACAACGAGAGCCGTATGATAGTCTACGTTTAGAAGAGTTATAATGTGAATAAGATTTATATGAAGGAGATAATTTGGCCAAAACGTAAAAACTTCTGTAATTTCCTTTATAAAAACTTTCATATTTTCTGCCTAGTGAAATAAAATATTAATATATACATTTATACATGTATAACTATAAAAACATCACAATATGTAGTGAAAAGAATATATTAATATAGTAAGTATGTTAAGTAGTCAGTAATTCGTTGAGTTGACGCGTGTTTTGCAGTCGCGAATTATTCTGTTGAATTGACTGATGGCATTTACGCCACAACCCCCACCTTGTCCTACCTACCCTTTTTTCGCTTTTCCAAATTTAGCACTCGATAGTGCAAGGTGTACAAAATCGATTTCCGCTTCCGGAGAAGTGATATTGGGGTGATATTCGATAGTCATTGGCTCCTAGCACCATCGGGTATGAAGATATTTTGTTAAAAGTGTGTCGCTCGATCATCGTTTCTGAGTAACTGGGAGGAAAGAGAAGATACTGTGCCAGGCGAGTCGAGCTTCCTTTTCTCCTCTGCAATTCTTTCGATATACAGCCCACTTAGAATCAGCCCAATTTACCCCTTTCTTATTTTTAATCCTGTCTTTTGACCCCCATCCCCGTTGCTTCGGATTAAACATATCTAATTGTAGTGTCTGTGGAATGTGTGAAAGAGAGCGAGCGAGAGAGGAAGCGAGAAAGTGCACGGAAAGCCGGCGAGGTCGCCGTGCAGCGATACTGAGCTAGACCACCAGGCGATATGATTCGCGAGCCACATTGTATTGTATTGTCATCTAATAAAGCTGTAACTCCATTCCAAGTTTTACTGGAAGCCATCCACCGCAACCAGATAAGAACATAACATTGGTACCACAGGCAATAACACAGCATTGGTTTGTATGTTCCTGATAATTACATTAGACACCGTCAGCATAGATTGTTTCACATTCCAACAGGACCAACCTGCCGATGGTTATGCCTGTTGGAAGAGCCACAGCTATGAAAAAAATGCCGGGTATTGATATATTCCATGTGTCTGAGGGGGTTTTCCGAAGCGAGATTCTCCTACACCTTTGACCGGATTTTATGTTATTTTTAATTTATTAAATATTTTTATTTTGATATATACTTCCTAATATGTATGCCTTAAACATTTTGTTTGTAATGGACATATTATCAAATAAATTGAATTGAATTGAATTTAATTGAAAAACACTAATAATAGTAATAATTATACAATGCGATGAAGGTAGTCAAAGTTCGTTACCTTTTTGCATCTCGCCAGGGCCGCAATGGTAATCAGATTCCCCGGAATGCCGACCATCATGAAAATGATGCAGCAGGCTGACGCGAAGTGCAGCAGCGGCGTGGGGTAGTCCACGAAGAGCTTGAGGGTCGACAGGTCGGAGGGGTCTCCATCATTCGTGGAGTTGAGGACCATGGACTCGTGGCTGCGGTTGGTACCCACCTCGGTGGCCAGCGTGGACGCGGCCAGGGAGGGCCAGAGGTCGCCCATTGTCTCAAAGCATGGTCTCTGCCGTCACATGACCATGAACTTAACCCATTGGTATGTTTTTAACACGTTCTTACAATATTGTTTTTGAATCACTAAAATTGTAACTGTTTGCACAATAATTCGCAGAATACAAAATGATTCCTTTGAAAAAAATTATCACACGAAAGATTAAATCAAATGTTACTTTTATTGATAAGACAATATTATTAAAATTTTTGAATGAATAAAAGAAGCACTTACATTATTTTCAGATCATCAAAAATAATAAATCAACCGAGAGATATGCTTCGGACATTCCAATAGCCAAAAATCACTATTTTTTTTCAAAAAATTATACACATTTTAATCAGTTATTGTATTACATGATACAAATTGAAATTGATAATCTGACAACTGTTTGTTAACGATATTAGAATAATTTCACGCATTCAATATTCAAAAAAAGTTGAAATGGTTCGTATTAAAATATTTTTTATCCTTCACTTTTCGTTGAATTCTTCCCGCTTATCTGAAACAAAAGATAAAAGTATGTTAAATAAACAATGTTAATTATTTCATATGCAAACCAGAAATCAAATGATGCATGAGTTTGGCGAAGAATTCAAGGCTAAGATTTGAAATTGATTGGAGACAAAAAATAAAGACATGAAGCAAAAGTCAGGGTCCTAGAGCGCAACTGAGCGAAATTTGGAAAGAATTCATATTTTGAGCGTGTTCAACATAAATTTCTCAAATATATTAACTACAAGATTAATATACTAATACAAAGCATAGAATACAATAACCTATTAAAGAGACTGAAATTCCTCACCTTATATGATAGAAAAAAAATTGTGATGTTTATGTTTATATTAATTTATATAGCGCCATTTTTGCATAAGAGACGCTTCAAGGGCGCTTTACAGGTGCGATATCCCGAAAAAATGAGTTATTAGTATATAGTTCCTCTAGTACTACCTATATACTAGTATATAGTTCTTCTTTTTTACAAAATTGTAAATAATATGTTGGACAGCCCTGACCTAATAGAGTGTATCAATTAAAATATATCCCATCCTTACACACAATTCGACAAATTGTCACGTTTTATTGCCACAATTCCAGAACTAATTACCAGTCAAATTCTGTGATCAGCAGAATATTAAAGACTGGTAATGAACACGGTTACGTGGTTGACATTTTAAAAGATAATTTAGTGAAAATAAAGTTAACTCTTAAAGAGACAATGTTATTTTATTACTAACTTCCACCATTAATTACTATACACATGTTGAGATATGTAATATTTTTATATTTTTTATATAACACGTGCTATGACTTTATATTTTTATGTCTTGTATGTACTGCTTATACTTGCATTTGTTTTATATGCTCATTTGTATATTATAAAATTTTACATGTAAAAGCCTATAATAGGCGTGAACAAATAAATAAATAAATAAATATACTGAGAAGGGGTTGTGAAAAATTTAGTTTAGATCGGTTGAAGGGTGGGGTATAGAATTGAATGGGGAACAGAAAAAGATCCATTCAATTTTAGTATATATTTTGATGATAGAAATTAATCTGTTAACTTCCATAGACAATAGTCAGAGATATAAAAACGCAAGCTATTTAACAGAAATCTCATTCCAGAATCTCTCGAAATATCTCAGGAAAATAATGCGAACGGAAAAACTACGAAAACTTAAAGTTTTGTGAACAAAGGCATTGTTTTGGAAAATGTTAGAGATTATCTGAGTGCAATTATCATTAACGTGTACATTGAAAGTAACGCGCTCCAAAAGTGAATGCATTCGTATTTTAATTACGGTGAAAGAGGTTAACTGCAAAACAGTTTTTGTCATCGTTCCCTGCACGGCGGATAGACCCACACAGATGACTTTTAACGGCCGTTCGTTCCGATGGCACCATAAAACGAAGCAATTTGAATAAATTAGTAAGGCTCGATTTTGCTGAGGGGAATAAACTAAGCACAATAG
>JADDOH010017950.1:0-19320 GCA_016648135.1 Agrypnia vestita
ACTGCTGCGTTGCATTACTCAACCGGCACAATAATGAAGGGATTTTAATCGAATCATTACCTGTGATGAAAAGTGGATCCTGTACAATAATCGGAAGCGCTCATCGCAATAGCTGAACCCTGCCGAACCAGCCAAACCATGCTCCAAGCGAAAATTGACTCCAAAAAAGTTACTTGTGAGCGTTTGGTGGACTAGTGCTGGTGTCGTTCACTACAGCTCTCTTAAATCTGGCCAGACTATTACGGCAGATGTCTATTGTCAGCAACTGCAAACCATGATGGAAAAGCTAGCTGCTAAACAACCGAGGCTGGTTAATCGCTCTAGGCCACTGCTGCTTCATGATAACGCTAGACCACACACTGCATAACAGACGGCTACCAAATTAGAGGAGCTTCAATTGGAATGTCTAAGACATCCACCGTACTCTCCGGACCTTGCCCCAACAGATCACCATTTTTTTCGAAATTTGGATAACTTCTTGCAAAGGAAAAAATTCAACTCCGATGGGGCAGTCCAAACCGCCTTCAAAGATTTTATTGATTCCCGTCCGAATGGTTTTTTAGTAAAGGGATCGATGAACTACCTATGAGATGGCAAAAGTGCATAGATAGCAATGGTACATACTTTGATTAAATAAATATATTATAATAAAAAAAATCGGCTTTATATTCCTCCCATACTAAACGCCAATTTCATATGTAAGGACCTAATATATGACCATAAAATTTAGATCTTAACGGAGAGAGCGAAAGCAAGAATCCAGGCCGCAGAGATGAGTTTTCTAAGGGGGATAGCGAGAGTCATACTGATGGACAGAGTGAGAAGTGCCGACATAAGGCACACACTCGGAATGGAGCCACTACTCCTACATATAGAATAATCACAAATGAGGTAGCTTGGACATGTTCTAAGAATGCCAGAGGAACGAATACCAAGAAGAATCCTCCTGGCAACCCCGGAAGGAAGACGGCCTGTGCGTCACCCCAGATTAAGCTGGGAGAGGCAGCAGAATGTGTATGAAAATAAAATGTGCATGCGGAAGCAGCGCAAGACAGGGGAATATGGAAGCACCTTGTGGAGTCTTCGAGGTCCCGACCCTACTTTTTAAAATTATACTACAATATTTTTTCAATTGTTTCAGCAATATTGTAGATTGATTAAAAATATTGATTGTATTATTTGTGTAAATCTACTTATATTACCTATTTGATTAATTACACCTACATGTTTCGGAAATACCTATACCTTAATATCTATTATAGATACTTCTATATATATATATATATATTAATATTATATATAGAGGTATATATTATGTCAAACTATCAAAAAGAATAATGTCTTTTATTTTTTGTTCTTCTAAATTATTTGAAAATTTATTTTTAAATATTATTGCTGAAGTTCTCGATTACTCGCAAATATTGGATTTTTTTTTGAATTTTTATAATGTAAGTAGATTTATACAAATAATACAATCAATGTATTTTTTTATATTACAATAAGAAATAAATAAAGAGGGTAATTTAAACAAATTCAAGATGATTAATTTGACGTCATTTGGTTTCTATAGCTCTCTGTACATTTATGTGAGAAGATGTACGCTATCTAATTTATAAAATATTTATAAACAGCTTATCTCTACCGGATGGGTTCGTGGTCGCAGACTTGGAGGCGGGAAAGGGAGATAATGACATTGAATGAATTTACGTATTAAGATAAATTAGAGAAGTCTCACAGAGACGAAGCTATGAATATAAGAAACGTATGTGCAGGTCTTTTTATATGATGGCCTAGGGCTTACTACCAATATGAGCTGGCTTATGTGATCACTTGAGACTTTTTCAAAATTTTCAAAGTTCTACAGATATGTTCTTAGAACATACCTACATATAAAAATATCGTTAAAGTTTACGTATATTTCTCGTGTAACATATGTATAAAATAAATAAAATTTATATAAGAGCTGCAAAGTAGGTACTGTTTGTATCTAGGTATACATACTATTCTGCCACGGATAGTGATGTGGGAATTAGAAATATAATATTAAATAAAAATTTATTTAATTTAAAATGAAGGATTCTTGTTAAAAATATATCAAATGTAAACTATTGTATCTTTAAAGCTAGTGTCGGCTTTATTTTCTTTCTGATAACGAGATTAATGCTTGTTGTGTTAGCGATTGTTGTTCAATTCAACATCATATTCATAGTAAGAGTCTTGTCTTATAATTTCGGTTCTATGTTTATCATTGCACCATTCTGTTATTGTGAACAGTCTTATTTAATCCTTATGTATAGTTTTCTGGGATATTCTGCCGTGTACATGTGACCTCTCTGGCCGACGTTTCGGATCCCATTGCAGGGTCCATCATCAGGGCTGATGTGATGATGGACCCTGCAATGGGATCCGAAACGTCGGCCAGAGAGGTCACATATACACAGCAGAATATCCCAGAAAACTATACACAGAATATTCTGAATGGCCGTGAAAACCTAAGGACATTTTTAATCTTAATCTTCCAAAAATGGTACACCACGCACTCCGTCAAAGTATTCTCAGCTACGCCAAGTGTGCATGGGTTGATGCAGCCCCAACCACATTGGAGCCCTCAATAAAGTCTCAGATATGGGTTTTACGTGTGACGAACAAGAAATCACTTGGATACAACTCGGAAGACCCACCCAGAGACATTCAAGTGCCCGACACAAGACAGCTTACCCCAGTCCAATACTAAAATTATTCTTTCAAAAAAGAAAACTCTTTATCACACATACACTGTCTGAATTCAGAAACACCAGAAACACAACATCGGAAAATGTTTCAGTGCCTAAAAGGAAGACATAATTCGGCCAACGCCCCTTCATGATCTGTGCTCCACGAATCCACAACATACCGCCATCCGACATTGAAGGTTAAAAGTGAACAAACAAGTGAATAAACAAACTACAATCTGTATTTAATGCCGCTGCAAGACTCATTACCGGCGTATCAAAGTCTGCTCATATCTCACACCATCTTCAAAACCTTCACTGGCTTAAATGTTCAGAGAGGATTGAATGTAAGTTATGCCTCATACTATTCAAGGCTATTCACAACATAGCCCCTCAATATATTACCGGCTTCTGCATTCCATTTTCCGCAAATACAGACAACCAACTCTTCGCTCAGCATCAACATCTAACAAATAGGTTAGTTGGACTTAATCGCGTCCACAAAACCAATTTCGGTGACCGTGCTTTCGCGGTAGCTGGACCAAATTTGTGGAATAAACTACATAATAAACCGAGACAAACAGATGACACAACCACGGTTCAAAAAACAACTAAAGACGCATTTGTTTAAACAATCATATAAAAACCTACAGAATCAGATCGTTATAACGCTACGTTATGTTTCCCATTCCTAGTAAGCACTGCGCGAAAATACCTGATTCTTTCTAGCACTCCCAATTATTGTAGTTTTAAATGTTAATTCCATTTCTTGCATGTCATCTAGTGAGTAAGTATGTAATAGTAAATAAGTCGTTCTGTGTGAAGCACCCTTGAGGTGAGTACTCACGAAAATGGCGCTATCTATATAAATGATCCAACTATTATTTTTATTATTATTATTATATAATAGAATTTGCCTGCGACAGTTAGATTACGTTTGACGTAAGCCGCGAACCCATGACCGACAGATAACGCTGGCACGTGACCGTGACGACAATGCCGTGTTAATTGTGAAGCCGGTGCAAGGGCCGGTCTAATAATCGAACCAGTTCAGTTGCGCGGTAAGTGAAAGTAGACCAAATCGAGAATAAGACTCGAATATTATTCGGCTAAATCTCGCTAATAGCACAAGCTCCGGTAGCCGTGATCGTCTAGTGGTTAGGACCCCACGTTGTGGCCGTGGTAACCCAGGTTCGACTCCTGGTCACGGCAGTGTGATACACAGTCACGGCGGAGAATTGTTTTTTTAATTTATTCAATCCATTTTTTTTATTAAAAAAAATTATTTTTGCGATATATTTTTAAATTTAAAATTGTTTTACCCGCGATAAACAAAAATCGTCGTTTTGGATGCTCTGTCTCTCACACAGTTACTTAATTTTATTATGTACTCATTTATTAAATATTTACATACATTAAAATATATACGTTAAAATATACACTTTGAATATACAGAAAAAAAATTGCTCTCTACAGTAATTTTAATATTTCAATCATAAAATTTTTTATTCTTTTGCATTATCATTCCCCTTGTTGTATTAAAATCTTGATTTATTAAAAATATAGATACATATAACTCATGTATTTTGTGCAACTAAAGCTGGTTAAGTGAGCCAAAAAAATAGTCCCGAAGAATAAATTTTAGGAAAATTTTCTGAACGGAAAAGATTCAAGATGACTTTATACAAATTTTTTTTTTAATGTTCGTTTACATTTTTCGTATCGTTAATCGCTAATCTCTGAAAGTTCTTTACCAATTACTTTGAAATTTTGGCACAACGTTACATTCAGATATGAGGATGTTTTTGTATACCAACTTTGTGTTTATATATCTACTATTTATTTATATAAATATAAATGTAAAATTTTGACTTTCCAAAATCTTAAATATCCTACAGCTCTTCGACTATTGGTTTGAAATTTTGACACAATGTTCCATTCAAATTCGCATAAATTATTTGAAAAAAAAGGCGCCGGTACCTACTCTTTCAATATTGATAAATATTTAGATATAAAATTCTCCGAATTCAAATTTTTTTATTACATTCGGTTACCATGCTGCTTAAATAAAACGTTTGAACCGATGAGAAAGTGCAGCCAATCATTTCGCGATATTTCAAAATAAAGGACATTTATATGCACTGTCTATGATTAATTTTCAATTTTGATACTTCCAAGCTTATCGCTCATGTCATCATAACAACCATTAATATTGCATAACAATATTAAACACAATAACAATATACTTCTACAAATCTAAAATAAAATGGATTCATTGTAGAAACACAATAAGTATTATGCAGCAAAATTAATAATATATGAAATGCACTTTTCGGTTCTCTAATTCGGACAACACATTTATCACGATAACAATAATAATAAGCGTTTTTAACAGCTCCTGTTGAACCTAAAAGAAACACATACTATCCATGCCTATAAAACTCAATGTCTGTCTGTCTGTTCTCTAAACAAATCTACACCGTTTATTTGATCTGACCCAAAGTTTGCAGACTCATTCTTTAAGACCTGACAGATAACATAGGCGACATTTCCCCCCTCCCCCATCCCTGATATATTTTACATGCAAATATGTACCGTTAGATCAATCTGATGCAAATTTTATATACTTATTCTTTAATACCCATAGGGTAAAGTAGGTGACATTTCCACCATCCTTCTTTACCCCTTGATATAATTCCAATTCAAATCAGTACTGTTCTACCGAATTTCGCATACATATTCTTCAGGACCTGGCGATAAACATAGTCCACATTTCCCTCCTGGATATTCTATCCATTCCACCCTAGATTAAATGGAAACATTGTTTTTTAGAGACTTTGCAAAACAATGGAACCTTTGTTCCCCTCATAAACTTATGTTTTACTTGATCCTTAACCCGTGCAACGCCGGGTACGACCAGTTAGTTAAAATATAAGAATGTTTGTTTATATCTTTGATTTAGGCTCGAAAAATTTTGCACGGAATGTCCATGTTAAAATTTAAGTCGTTTTGTAAAAACTGCTGTTTTATTTTTTTTAATGCGGTTAAATTGAAAATAACATTTTGAATTGTAGCATTGTACGATGTAACTGACTTATCATGTCATGTCAAACTATCATTATTTGGATGGATAAAAATAAGCTTTCGGAGTATGAGGTAATTGTATATTATACCAAATATTTATTCAGTGAATATGATCGTGATTTGATAAATACATATTCTATTTTAAATATGCAGTACTGGTAGTGGTAAAAACATTATGTCAGTCACTTTTTACCAAATGTATAATTTACTGTGCTTTTAACCAGTTGATTTTTTGTTAAGACTTGTGTTAATTATCAAATGTTAAAATTTCGACCCTTTCGTTCAGTATAAAATTATTTTAATTTGTATTATGTTCTTCGACACCACAATTGATACCGACATTTATGTTGATAAGTCTATCTATGATAATTTGAAATATTTAGAAATACGTAAATCATGTAAAAATAGAAATAATCAAAAAAATATAAATTGGAGTTCTATACTTAAAATTTTTTAAAATTTTGTAATTTTTTTTTATATATACTTAAAATTTTTTAATATTTTGTAAAAACTTTCCATAATTAAGGTCATATTACTTAATTTTTTAAATTCATATTTCCACGTACTGGACTTATTAAAAGCATATTAAATAAAACAACATAATTTTTCACCCGATGAAAGAAATGGTGTCTTGGGTATACATTTTTATTTTCCTGCTGGTTTTAATAAGTTAAAACGTTAAAGTTAAAAAGTTAAACATCAACGTTAAAACAATTATAATTATATTATGAATGTGATTCTATAAACATGGTTTTAATTTATGTCGCACAAATTTGCTTTACCGCGACTAAAATCCTTGTAAAGCAGCTATTATTCCACAAAATAATGGTGTGGATCATCACATACTAAATAGTATTATAATATTTCACTAAAATCCAGGCATAATAACTACCATTTTAATAACATCTAAATTAATTTATTTACATATACTTATTAATGGATTATAAATAATCACATTTACAATATTATAGAGATCGAGTGCACTGGAAAAATTCAATAGAGAACAAAGTAACATGTTTGGATATACTTATATTAGAGCGTAATACGTATATGTTTATGTATGCACCATTTATAGAATATTTATAATAACTATAATTATAATTATTTTCCATGTTCATCCAACAGTAGTATCGCAATGATAATAAGATAAATGAAACTGTTGAATAATATAATACACTAGCTGCAGTTGAAAGTAGAAAATAAATTTGTGTGGGGAAACATAGATTCGATACGAACGGTACAGATTTGCATTGAAAAAATATGTAAAAGGAGAGGAAGGAAATATCTGTGTTACCCGCCGGGTCCTAAAGAATAAGCTTCCAAATTTTGAGTAAATTGGTCAAACGGTACAGATTTGCATCGAAAATATATCAGAGGGAGGGAAGGGGTAAAAAAGTAGGGAGGAAATGTCACCTATCTTACCCGCCGAGTCCTAAAGAATAAGTATGCAAAATTTGAATCGAATCTAGAGAACAGACAGACATTGAGTATAGATATATAGGTACCTTAGAAATAAGATAAAATTAGGGAAGGAAAACCAGAAATACCCAGAAAAATTGGTCTAGGTTGGGCGACCTTTGGTAAACGCAATCTTGTCGTAAAAATAAATATATTGCCATGAATTTAAAATGAAAAGATCTGAAGTCTGAAAGATGAGATTCAGAAATGAGGAAACCAGACATCGGACAAAACTTGTCGATATGGTATATTGTACCGCCCAATTAAAATGGCAATGGGCAAGTTATGTTGTTAGACAGAGAATAGACAGCTAGGCACCCAGAGTTCTGCGGTGGAGACCATGGGACATGAAAAGAGAAAGAGGCTGTCCTTAGAAAAGGTAGGGGTGATTTCATATCTGTCGCGGGTAGTAGGTGGATTAGAAAAACCCAAAGAAGAGAACATTGGAGAACATTAGAAAAGGCCTACATCCAGCAGTAGATAGATGGCTGAGGAAGAAGAAGAAGATTTTTAATAATACAATTGTTAACGATAAAAGCAAAAAATCGAGCTGATTCTATAAAAGTCTTCATCTTGTTAAAGGAAAAACTTATAAAATAATACCTAGTCTATCTGTAAAAAGTATCTTTAGGGCGTAGCATGCGCCGTGCGTTGATTTTAGTTTCAGTAGGTATCATCATCACATGGTAAACTGTCTCTTTCTTATGTACCTACCTTTAAAAATATATTAAGATTTATGTTGGTAAAATTCTTTAAATTGCTGTAACGAATATATTGTAAAAAATGGAGTTTTCAACACTCAAACAAATTGCATTCGAAGAATAGGTTCTCTTCCTCTCTTTATGAACAAAGAGATTGGCCGAAGGGAGAGCCAGACACTCACCGCGAGATGAAAGAAATTTGACTGCGCATGGAGACTCAAGTTTTGGCTAGGAAATTTGCACCAGTATACAACCCTTAACCCTTATGAAAGAAAAAATGCTCGAAAACTAGGATGAGGGTCACTTCAGTGGTCGCCAGATCATAAGAATTTGATTGAATAATAAATCATCTTCTTACGTGAAAATCCATACCTACATCGTTTCCATTATTATCTTAGATCCGATGGGAAATTCTAAATGTTATATTTTATGTTAATAATAAGAAAACTATTTGAATAAACTACTGTTTATTGAATTATCAACATATTTGGGGCCAATGAAACATTTATCAGGATATAACGTATATTAAAAATGAAATTCAATGGCCACAAAATATGTGGATAATTCAATAAACAGTGGTTTACACAAAGTGTTTTCTTGTTATTGACGTAAATATATCTAAAGCAGAGTTTTACAGTTATTAAAAATATTATTATATATTATTAGTCGCCTAGATATTTTGTGTTATGATAAAATTAAAACAATATGAATTATTCATAAAATAAATAACATGGTTTTACAATTCAAGAATTAAACTAGAACATGGATAATTTTCTACTCATGTCAGGAGTCATTGTTTTCAATTTGGTTTATTAAAACTATGATATAATTCTTTCTTAACAAGTATATAGATTTCTATAAATTTGTTAAGAATATTGATATCATAGGTTTCCTTGTAAGAACTGGTACTTACATGATATGGAGTACATGCTATGTTTCACCTAGCAAATGCACAATCGGTTCATCTTGAAATAATAAGTAATTTTAAAAGGAAATAAAACTATAATTAATTAATCACTATTACGAACAAAATTACATGCACTTTAGATTCCAAAGGTGTAATCTTTACATTTATACGTATCTAGTCGTAGTATTTGAGAAAGAGAAAAGTAAGATAATTTATATATCTATATATATAATTAATATATATATTATATATATATATATATATAATATATATATATAAAATGGCACTTTAATGCAGTATTTTCTAGTAGAAATTCATCAGTTAAGGCAATTCTAGCGGTATATAACGGAGCCCTGGTATTTGTGGTGTAGGTAAGTGAAGCCTAAGCTGGCAAAAGTGTTTCGAAAATACAAAAAATGCAGTGGAAATTAAATCACTCAGGCATAGAAAACCATTGATGATAAAATAAAGAAGTACAAACAGGAGTAAATATAAAGCTAATCTTAATATAGTACCTATACATTTTAACAAAATTATGATGAGTCGTTTAGGTGGTTCGGTCGTATGAATAAGAATAAAACGGTAATAAGAATATATGACGCGAGTATTGGCGTAAAAATAAAAGGCTTTCGCGAAGAATTAACACGATCTGGTAATCCCAATACTAAACGATGGTCCTGCCAGAAGCCGAAAAATCAAAATCAATCAAAAATCGCCGAGCGTGAGAAAGTGCATGTATGTAAATGAAGCGAGTTTGTGTCGGGATTGAAGATTGTGGCGGTCTTTCCTCCCTCGGAAGTAACAGACGCGATGATAGGATAGTTAGTTGTCTCAATTACAATCCTGATCTTGAATACGACTCGTATTGCACAAACCCTGATTTAAAATCCGTGAAATAATAGATCGGGCGACGCTGTACGTAAATCTTCAAAGGGGTTCAATGGCACCGCTGGAAACGTTCCCCAAAAGAGATCTGCTCGTGCCAGAACAAATTACGGGTCGGGAATACCAATGAGCCCATTTCTGGAGGCACAAAAGGTTAGGGCGGGGCTGGCCTCCTCATTGAGACCTCCAGTGCAAACTGTCGAATAGCCGAAAGGTGAAAAACCCTTTTCTCGTGGTCTGAATGGCGATGTGTGAAATCATTCATCTCGCCTTTCCGCGGGGAGGGAAACGGAAATAGAAAACGTGTGAGAATATCACACATTAACGCAGCAGTTTGGAGTAGACCTGTCATAGGTAGTCAAAACTGATTACGGTTAATGACAATAAAAACGGAGTCAAGTGAAATGCACTCACCGGAGGAAAGGTATTTCAGTAATAATACAAAAGAATAACAATTTTAATTCACTCTAGGATCCTTTATCACGGTCAATCTGTTGACGGTCTGTTTGTTAAAAGTCAAACATAATAGTTTCGCTGTCTGTCCGTCCGTCCGTCTGTCTGCCTGTCTGTCTATCCCCATAACTTCGTGTAACGTCCGTAATTTTATTTGAATTCACGGCAAAAAAAAACAAAATTTAACGGCCGGAGGTGGGGCTTGAACTCCGTGTCACCAAACCCGAACCGGCCGTTCAACGCGTGTTGTTACGGCCGCCTCTTCATGGAGCGCCAAAAATATGCTATAAATATATATTATAATAGGTCATAGTAAGGATTTGAACCAATGTTCCGTCATTTTTGAAGGGTTGCAGCTAGTAATAAAATTGTTAGAAAACACTTGGATAATTACAATGTAAAACAATACCAAAAAATAATAATATCGATAAGGGATTTAATTTTTTTCATTAGAATACCACATAATAATTAATAAATAATAAAACAATAAGTAATAACTCTATCATTGTTTTATTTGCAATTCAGGGTATTTATACTTATAATTTAATAAATAAATATAAATGTTTGCATATTTTGGAAAAAAGCATTTGTTTGGCCGAATTTCGTTAATCTGTGATAACTTCATACGGTAGTGAACCTGAACTTAAAAACTAAGCCAGCTCAAGAGCTTCAAAATACACAGCTTAGTATGGAAATAATTATTAGGTTTTTATACAGATGTATGCTAGCAATGAACAAAAAAATTGCGCTGACGTTCAGACCAAGGTGTCTAGAGTACCACAGTCGTCGCTAAAAAGGCATTGGCTGGGTCATATTTCAAGAAATATTATCTGAATGATATTCACAGTCAAAAACGATCCAAAGGGCTCCTAAAGCCTTATGGGTAAAATAAATTATTGGAGTGACACGCGACACAGGGATTTGATTTGCTTTGATTGTTTGAGATTTATATGAGAGATATAAAACCAAACATTTTCGGAAAATAAATTTTTCTTCATCTGGGTGATACAAAGATAATCTCAAATATAAAATTATTTTCTATTCCTAACAAAATTAAATGTTTAAAGAAAAATCTTTTCGAAAACAGTTGATAAATTAAATTATTTATCTAGATTTATCTCTTTCTGCGTCTTATGCGGTTAACGAACTTTGTCTATCATCATAATGACCCAAAAAATCTTTACGATAGACTAACATAACCATTTTCTCAGGTTCTTCATTCACAAAGTTCTCCTTTACTCCTTTTTCTAAGGCCCTAATTTCCACTGATCTTTTCTTGTATTACGAGACGCAAGATATTTTAAATAATTTATTTTTCAAACAAATTTATTAATCAATTAGAAAAGAATACAGAAAAATCAAATTAACGAAAAAATATTTTATCTGCTACTGGGATTCGAACCAACGGACCTCCACTCTATCCGGGAATGGCCCCTTACCCAATTTCGCCACGGCAGCCTAGTATATCAAAGTAAATTTTTCGACCTTATATTGAGCCTTTTTTAATTGATTAACACCCGTATTATTCCGTTTTTTAAGCATTCTACTTTTAACATCACAATAATAATGTGTTTTCTTTAATATAAAAACTTTATTACCCCTTTTATTTTAACACTCGTAGCGTTTGCTTGTCGGCTTGTCTGTTTGTTTCGTTCAAAAAATTTAATAATTATAGTATAATTTAGGATTTTTCGAATTGGAAACCATACAAATGTTCTCGAAAATGAATAGACAAACCGATAGGATTTTAAAAAACGTGAAACCATAAAAATTTAAAATATAGATACACTCACTAAAAATATCAACATCTGATGACGTCACGGAATATTTAAAATTTGAATTACTCCATCGGTGTTATAGGTACTGCACTAAGAATTTCGAAAATTTATGACAATTGGTTCGCAGATGACAGCACCAGAAACAACAACAGAAATTGAAAAATAATTTATTTCTTTTAGATTTCTACATTACTCAAATTTGATTCTGACTATTTTAAATCATTTGACGCTGGAAAGTTATAAGGTACGATATTGCTGATAATTGAATCTATCAAAATCTTGATTAAATTGACTGACAAATGTTTTTAGCATTTAATCTTCAAAGCATGAAGTGTCTTATCAAAGGTCAAAACATCTGACATTTTAGAAATATATTAAATTCCTATAAGTTTAGTGTTATGTTATATGTCTTAATTCGTCTTTAATTGCTGTTATATTTTACAAAGAAAGGAAGTGTAATAAAAACTTGGTTTTTATGGGTTAGTTTTTTTTAAATGATTTTCTTTTAACCATCACGTTTTCCCATATAATTCAGTCACACATCAAAATAATTTCAGTTATTAAAAATTGTACAGTTTTCTAGAAAGCCAAAGAAAACAATTCATCAAAGAGATTTCGCCATTGATCATTGCATTGGATTCACCTGACTCCCGTAGACACGCAATTAAAACTAGGCGCTAGACTACAGCGCCGCGCCGGTCTGCACAGTGCCGAGCAAACATCCGCCGCGCGGGTCCACAAACGTTTGCCCAGCGCATCAAACAATAATGTCACAGTTGATACAAAGCAAATAATCAAGGGGGGTTTATTAGTGTGTATCTAGCATCCACGATCCAGTATCTAGTATTCAGCGCGTATCCATATTGTTACCATCTATACCTATAAAACTCAATGTCTGTCTGTCTGCCTGTTCTCTATACAAATCCACACCGTTTGTCCGATTCGATTCAAATTTTGCATACTTATGCTTCAGCTTACACTAATGCTTATACTTATGCGGGTAACATAGGCAACATTTCTCCCCTATTCTTATACCCCTTCTTCTCCCTTTGACATATTATGTGTACCGTTTGACTATTCTTTAGGACCCGGCGGGTTACATAGGCAACATTTCCTCCCTATTCTCGTACCCCTTCATACGGTACATATTTTCGATGAAAATCTGTACCGTTTGACCGATCAGACTTAAAATTTGGCAACTTAATCTTTAGGACCCAGAAAGTAACATAGGCAACATATCCCCCCTATTCTCATACCCGTTCTCCTCCCCTGACATATTTTCGATGCAAATCTGTACCGTTTGACCGATCGGACTTAAAATTTGGAAACTTATTCTTTAGGACTCGGCGGAGAACGTAGGCGATATTTACCCCTTATTATATTTCCCCTTCCCTTCTCCATGATATATTTTAGATGCAAATCTGTACTGTTTGACCGATCGGACTCAAAATTTGGAAATATATTCTTAAGGACTCGGCGGGTAACAGATGCGACATTTCCCCCATATTCTTTTAACCCTTCCCCTCCCTTGATATATTTATGATGCAAATCTGTACAGTTAGATCGATAGGACTCAAAATTTGGAAACTTATTCTTAAGGACTCGGCGGGTAACATATGCCACATTTCCCCTCTATTCTTTTAAACCTTCTCCTAGCCTTATATATTTTTGATGTAAATCTGTACCGTTTGACCGATCGGACACAAAATTTGGATACTTATTCTTTAGGACCCGGCGGGTAATATATGTGACATTTCCCCCAATTATTTTACCCCTTTCATTACTCCCGATATATTTTCAATGCAAATCTGAACCGTTCGACCGATCGGACCAAAATTTTGGAAACTTATTCTTTAGGACCTGGTGGTTAACATTGGTGACATTTCCCCCTTATTCTTTTACCCTTTTCCCTCCCCTTGATATATTTTTGATGCAAATCTATACCGTTCGAATCGAAACTTTGTTTACCCTCACAAATTTATTTTAAAGTTAATCCTTAACCCGTGCAACGCCGGGTATGAACGGCGAGTTATTTGTATTGTGTCATTTAATCAATTTTTTATTTGTTTATTTAAATTGAAATGATTCTATTCAAGAATGTGTTCTTGAATATGATATATAATATACTCATTACAAAAAAATTGCAATTTAACAATAAGACTGTTCTTGAATATAATATATAGGTATGTGTTGTATCAAATGTGTCCAAAAGTAAAAATTAATTAATGGTTAATTCTGGCGATAAGGTCGATATGTTCACGTAAATATAAGAGGCCGCTATAGCGTAATTGGATAACGCGCCTGCCCGGATAAGAAAGAGATTCGCGGTTCGAATCCCGGACGTCACGGAATATTTAAAATTTCAATTACTCCGTCGGTGTTATAGGTACTTCGCTAAGAATTTCGAAAATTTATGACAATTGGTTCACAGATGACAGCACCCTTCGGTTTTTGGGAAGAAATTGAAAAATAATTTATTTCTTTTAGATTTCTATATTACTCAAATTTGATTCTGACTATTTTAAATCATCTGACGCTGGAAATTTATAAGGTACGATATTGCTGATAATTGAATCTACCAAAATCTTGATTAAACTGATTAAATTAATCTTGAATGTCTTTCTAATTAATTAATAAATTTGGTTTGAAATTATTCTGTTTGCTGTATGTGTGATCATCGTGCCTCCAAATGTATAAGCTTACTGCTCGTAATAAAACATTTGGGCGCCGCTAAATTTCGGAATTTATTTCCAGCTTATACATAGAGAAATAAACTAAACATGTTAATAGGTAAACACTTAGATTGATACCAGAAGATGATGTTCGTTAGCTTTAATTATTGTGGTTCGAGGTTAAGATTTTCATGTGTAAAATTCTTTGATGTAAATCTATTTTCATTGCCGATGAATTAGCGTTTATTGGACAAGAATAGACATATGATTGCTTCATACATACACATAATATAAATAAATTAGAATTATATGTAATAAGCCTCTCAGTCACTACCCACCTTGCTAGATATATAGAAATATCTGTTCTGAAGTAGATAGCTTTTTTTAACATTTTATCCCCTTAAATCGACATCTAATATTTGTTTTAAAATAAAGTACGTACAGTAAAAATCAAGAACGAAAATATAAAAGTATCATGCGAGAGGAAAAAAATGGAATAAATGCAAACGATAGTTTAATATTAAAATGAGGTTAAACTGCTTGTGCTTAGTACTAGGTATGTGCTTATTTTCCACAACATATCGCTGTATAGATTTACACTGTGTAGTTGAAAATATTTAACTTTTTGTTTATCAAGATTGCAATGCGGCTGGAGCAAGATATGTTTATAATATGATACATTCTTTTTGTCACGCTTTTTACTATGTTTGGTTCATACTACTGGTTAATAGTGGTGGGCGATCCGGCTCACCTGACTGATCCGGCTCATCCGCTCAATCGTTCAAACTGAACCGGTTCAGTGAACCGGCTCAATTTGATCTGAATCTGAGCTGATCTGAATCTGAGCTGATCTGAATCTGAGCTGATCTGAATTTGAACTGAACTGAATCTGAGCTGAATCTGAATCTGAGCTGAATTTGAGATGGATCTGAATCTGAGCTGAGTAGTTCTTTGAACGGAATGAGTCACAAATCTTTTGAGCTGTTTAACTATGAATCTTTTGAACGAACGCTTCAAGGCGCGGTTGGATGACAGATGTCTTATCCGCTGGACACGTGCAGATATTCTTATAACTCATGTTGTCACAATTGTCATGCTACAATTGTCGGAAATCGGTATGCCTGCGAATAGTGATAATTAAAACCAAAGCGCTACATTTTTATGAACATTTACATTTATTTTGGCTTCGATTGAATATTATCTATTGAATAGAAGAGCAATTCTTTGAAGAAAATATCAAGTCATTCATTAAAGTCAATTTTTGTGTTTAAACGATATTTACAAGCTTTGTAATAAATGTCGAGTAAAGAATATAAATTTCGTCTTATGACGAAGACGCAATACAAGTCACCTTTTTCGTCATTTAATACAATCCTAAAAATTAATATCACTTGAGGTTGCGTGTTATAAATAGCATAGAGTAACTTCTTTTATATTAATTGATACATTAAATCTATTACTTTAAATATAAAGTTATAATATCAATAATATAAGTTTTAAATATTAAGTTTAAACACGAAAACGTCCTATATATGCAAATAATTATTTAAACCAGTAAATATAAACATTCTCTGTTCGTCGTTCGTTGTGTTTAGACTACGAATATTTTTACCTACACCTCTTTTATGGAAACATTTTAATTTAAAAAATTCAGTCAATGTTCGGGAGTAGTCGCTTGCGTTTCGAATATCGATTTTATTAGCTCACGCACGCGTTTCATTAATTATTATTTTTGAAATTGTGAAAATATTTAAAACTATTTTTGTAACTATAGTGAAAAAAGCGCCACTGAAATAATTGTTTAGTCTAGCAATACATTTTAAAATAATATTATTTGAACAGAACTGCTATTTTTTTGGTTAACGCTTGTAATTTTGACGAGTCATCATTTTCTATCCGTTCGATCTTCTCTTCAGTGTTTAATATGAACTCTAACTGTGAAAGTGACTATAATGCGAAGTATATTCTGGTGTGTATTAATGAGTAACCTATGTTTGTATTCACTTCTCTTATCTTAATATCTTGACGCACGTGCAAACAGTAAGATTTAATAGATGATCTGTGTCCACTGTGTCGCGCTCCGGTTTTTTCGAATGTCTGCGCTCGCCGTTCTTTTGGATGGGCTGAACGCCACCCGCTCTTCTGCTCAAACTGAGCTGATGAGCTGGTTGAGCTGATTGATCTGATTGAACTGATTGATCTGATTCAGCATTGAGCGGATAAAGATCCGGCTCAACGAAAAGATCCGGTTCACTGAACCGGTTCGTTCACGAACAACGCACCTCTATTCCAATGTGCATGATTCAATTTTGCGATCTCGTTTTCTTTCTTATTTCATATTTTCTTCTGTGCAATGGTTATGTTCATGTCGTTTTTTTTTTTGTTTGTCTTAAGAATTAAATGAGTCCATTAATAATTTTATATATAAATAGAAGTGCATACGTGGGGTTTAAGAGCAGCAATATCCAAAAATCAATATTAAAAAATATTTTTAACGCAGTCATCGAACGAAGTTTACTAACTTAAAATGTAACTACAGTATTCTAGATTTTATGTATTCATCCCTTCCAAAATCATGTTTTCCATAAATTTATAGGCTAAGTTTCCTATAAAGTCTTGAATTCAGTACTTTCAATGTAAATTGCATTAATTTTTTAAAAAATATTGCTGCCTTTGGCTTTATACCCCCCCCCCCCCACACACACACATATATACTTTGTGTACGAGCAAACGAATGAGTAACTAGAGGTATGAACGCGATGCTAAAACTGATTGTGAAAGTGACAATTGTATCGTACATGACATGAAAACATGTGAAGTGGATGATAATAATGATAAAATAACGACGGGATGGCTTTCTGAAACTTTCTTTAGGGCGGTTTTTACCCACAGACGTCACTGATTAAAATACTATTATTTATTTATTTATTTATCTTAATTATTTAGTTCCACACATAATGTTGAGTGGGCTAATATATGATTTAACTTAGACATATTGCATTCCATCTAATCATTTAAAAGTTTTTGCAATAACATTTTTGCACTCCAATTTAAACCTCCTTATATTCCCGTGTTTTGAATATCATTGGGCAGGCTATCGAAGATTTTTATACCTTTATACGTCATACAATTTTGTGAGGTGTTTTTCTTTTTCTTTGGTAGTTTTTATGTTGTCGCTTCCCATTATATTGTAAGAATGAAAATCTTTATTCAGCTTCATCCTGTCATCAAAGTGTTTGGGTACTAATCCATGTTTAATTTTAAATATTTGCATCATTACATTATACTTTTTCTTTGATTTACGGTTTCTAGTCCTAGGGCATTCAAAATGTTTGTTATTTTAGTTCTTCTATTACACTTCAATATTATATGCATCTGTTTTGTACTACTTGTAGTTTCTTTAGCATTCCTTCGTTGCTTATAAATAAAATAATAGATCAATAATCTATGTGCGGGAGAATCATAGTATTGAATATTCGTAAACTTGTGCTTTTATTTATATATCATCTTATTCTTCCAAGTAAGGACACTTTTTTGCGATTTTCTGCACAACATATTCAGTATTTTTTGTAAATGTTAGTTTTGAATCTATAATTACACCTGAATGAAATAACTGTGGAAGAAATCAAACGAGCATTGAAGCACATGAAGAATGGCAAGGCTATGGGTTATGACAATGTTGCTGCCGAGTACATTAAGGGTGGTGGTCCAGTAATACTCACGTGGCTTCATAGACTCTTCAACCAATGTTTAGAGGGCAGCTATACTCCTAAGGATTGGAGAAGAGCTGTTATCATGCCTCTATACAAAGGAAAAGGGTCGCGAATGGACTACGCGAACTATCGGGCCATTAGCTTATTGAGCTCTGTTGGCAAACAGTATGCGAGAATTTTGATAGAAAGAGTGAGGTTGACAACGAAAGAAAAAGTGTGGGATGTACAAGGAGCCTTCATGAGTGGAAGAGGATGCATGGACCAGATTTTCTCACTGCGCCAGATGAAGGAAAAGTTTTTGGCAATGAATCAAAAACTTTTTTGTGCCTTTGTGGATCTCCAAAAAGCGTATGACAGAGTGATAAGACGAAAGTTATGGAAGGTTTTGTCTGAATATGGGGTGAAGAGTAAATTCATACAGGCAATTGCATCCCTGTACGAAGGAAGTAGTGCTTGCGTGAGAATTAATGGGACATTCACATCATGGTTTGATATTACAAAAGGTGTCAAACAGGGATGCGTAATGTCACCATGGCTTTTCAACCTGTATATGGATAATTGTATGAAAGAACTGAAGGAACTAGAAGTTGGAGCGAAAATGGACGGACTCACCATATCCTGTCTGCTATACGCAGACGATGCAGTATTAGTGGCTAACAGTGAAGCTGATCTGCAGTGCTTGGTATCCAGGATGTCCGATGTATGCATGCAGAGTGAACTTCTGATGAATGTCAGCAAATCGAAAGTGATGGTATTCGAGAGAGACGAAAGAGTGACTAAGTGTGATGTAATTATAAACAACGAATGCTTAGAACAAGTGAACGAGTTTGTGTATTTGGGAAGTATGTTTAGTAGAGACGGCAAGGCTGAGAATAATATCGAAAGGAGAATGACTGCGGGAAACAAAGTTAATGGTGCTCTAAATGCAATTATGGCCAATAGAAATCTGTCAAAGGAA
>JADDOH010017951.1:0-12177 GCA_016648135.1 Agrypnia vestita
ATTAAATATACAGGATTAGATAAATACACATAATGCCATAATTTTCTTAAAACTTGATTTGGAATTCAGAATGGAATTCGAAACTTAAAATTTAAAATAAATATATTATGTTCTTATTAGGTAAGTTACTGGTGAGATTGGTAATAAAGGGATTGGAGAGAAAATTGTTTAAAATTTAGAAGACTTGGGATTTAGTTAGTATATCTAGCTATATAATAAATATTTATTTTCTTAAAAATATTTTTAAATAAAAAACATGAACCGAATATAAACGTACTTATCAATATATACCTACACGCTAATGTGAGCGGAATCCATAATACAAAACAAAATTATTTTCATGTTGGAAAAGTAACACGTGATTGGTAAATAAAGGTTTAAAAAATAAATAAATTTAAAATATTTGTGACAAATTAAAAGAAATAGTTCTATAATATCACAGGAATTGTTTGGTGTGGTAATGTGTTTGAATTATTTAAAAAATTCAGGCCTTGAAGCATGATATAATTTGAAGGTTTAAAAAAGTATAATATAAAAGGACAGTCAAAAGATAAATAAATCAAATTACAATATGAGATTCAAGTGTCCAAAATAAAGTGGGTCCAAAATATAATATATTTTTATTATAGATAATAAAAAATCACGTGCTCAAATTATAAGTTAATCAAAAAATTTGATCACCATAAATCTTGATTCTTAAATTAACCACATTATAGGTAGATCGAAATTTTGTACAGAAAATGGTAGAATAATTGTTGGCAGTTTTCATTAATAAAAAAAATCAAAAAGATATACTATACACATTGATTTTTTATAAAAACAACTTCTAATAAGAAAGTCGGTGCAGTGGAGCCTTGGCAGTGGTATCCCCAGTTGACCTATCAACCAGTCATGACCTCAACGAATTCTGCAAAAAATGATTATTCCGGTTATATTAATAATTCAGGCGACATGAGTATGCACTATTTACAGGATGCAAAGTTCTGTGTGGGTTTATGTGTGTGTGTGTTCATTTACAGTTCAAAAAGTCCAATGAATTGGGAACCAATTTATTTACAGTGGTGTGTCTATCAGTAATCTATTAGATAGTTAGGGTAATGACTGCATCATAGTTTGAAATGTTGTAAAGCATTTGAAGGTTAAAGCAGATTCCCTGGGATTTGGAGGTAGATACGCAAAAAAAAACATTTAAATTAAGAGGAGATACATCTTGTATGTATATCTTAGTTTAGATTTTCATATTTTTTAAATATATTTGAGCCTCATTATGAGTCGCTAATATCATCAGTGTGTTACATGTAATATCAGCCCACTATTTGACTAATAATTACCAGCTCATATGTAGGTACATATGAGCTGGTAATTTGTATTAATTTTGAAATATAAATACATACATATTTAGATATATTTAAAAATTTACCATCCCAGTCAACAGTACCAGAGCCGTCAGCGTCAATTTCTTCAATCATCAGGTCCAGATCAGTCGCTGTAATTTTGTCGTCCAATTCTTTAAATATTTCTCTGAGGACCTCTGTCGAAATCCAGCCGTTACCTTTAACAAACATTTGTAAATGAAAATCGTACCAAAACAAAGTACTTCATAATTTCGGCAAGAGATGTCGCTATTATATAAAATCAGTAAAATTATAAAATTATTTTTGCTTCTTTCTACTCGAATATGTATTGTTTGTTCATTGTAGTAAATAATTATTGAATCTGTTTTTTATTCTTTAATTTACACCACGTGTTTCACCGTTGAACGAAAAGATTTTTTAGTTCAATTTTACAGTATTTGTGTGAATGTTACAAACCTTCTTTATCGTACAACCTGAAGGCTTCTCGCAACTCTCGCACTATGGCTTCCTGGTCTTCCTCTTCTTCTGTAAGGAAGTTAGAGGCTAGGCGACAGAATTCCCCGAACTCCAATTCGCCGGACCCTAAAATAATAATTGCATTGTGAATCACAGAGTATGAAAATGTGCGGAGGTGAACTTAACCTGTTAGTTAGGAAAGTTCCCCTTTCTGTTTGTCCAAGATATATTTATATAAAAGTTAAAGTATTTGTTCTTTCGTAATTAAGTCCCTTAGTAAACATGCCGTTTTTTTACAATAAAAGTATTTATTAAAAAAATATAGCACGACTTCTTGTAATATAGCGCGACTTATTTACGAAGACATTATACATTTTAAGAATAATTTGTTTGAATTTTTTATAATTTTTTTCAAAATTTACAACCTAATTTACCAAACGTAGTGTCAAATAGTGAACAAAAGTTTTACGTTAGTTCTTTTTTTTGGTGATCTGTTGATGTAAAGCAATTCTCACTTAAAATTAAATCTTATGTTGCTATTTCATGTACGTCTACTTTAAGTTAATAACCACTCCTGTTTGTCTACTTTTAGAATAGTCTGAATCCACAGAACACCATTAAATGAATTATTTATTTACATATTCTTAATATTTTTTTGATTGTATATTTATCATAATTTACATATCTATATACTTAATACCTACGTTCAGGCATCTTGCAAAACTATGCAGTTTGTACGCAAACGTATATTACAGTATATGTTAAGACTAAATTGCTTATCAGTCCTTAAAGAATAATATAATATACAATATTTAAATAATACAAATGAAGTTTTCACAATTTTTCACAGTTCACTGTAGTATTTTATTAAAAAAATTTCTTTTCTATATTTTTTTTGTTCCATTTCATTTTTTTGTCTGTTCGGTAGTTTGTTAAATTATTTTGGAATTACGTACTGTATATTCCTGTCCCCATAAAAATTATATGTTTTATTTTATTTTAACAAACATACTTATTATTTTTAATTATTCTTATTGATAGTTGTTTTATTTGGTCTAAATATATTTGAAACACCAGTCCGTAATTGTTTAAGGCCCGGTTGTTTCAAGTTTGATCAAAGTAAGCGGTCGACTAAAGCATAGATTTTTACGAAAACGGATCGTCTGATTGGTGGAGAACGTAAAAATCTATGCTTTAAAAGAACGCTTACTTTAATCCAACTTGAAACAACCGGCCCTAAGTCGTAGTTGATAATTGAATCTACCATGCTGTAGTGTAAAAATAATATTGTGTGGTCCGAGAGGAATACAGTATTTTAAATGAAAGAATTTACCATGTAGTGTTCTTGGTTTCCTGCATGTGTCTTCGTCTTCTATTTAATTTTTTTATTTGAATTTTTTATCTATTGCTAGTGCCAAATATAAACATTTAATTAATTAACCTTTTTAATGGGTACGGAGTAGCACTTACTGTAATTTTTATGTGAACATTGTCGTGTGTCCATGGTCGAAGTCTTCCTATAGGGCTTTTTAGATATTTTTATCTGCATACAATTATCAATGTTGCTAAAGCAGACCGAAAACACTTGTATTGAGATAGTGGGCTGAGTTTTAAATAATACCAATCGTTTATTATGTATTTTGTACCCAGTGTTCTGTAAGTACCTCATTAAAATAATTAAAAAAAAATGATTCAAAATATTTTTGTATTTATTTTTATTATCACTTAATATCTACATTCAATGCTGTAAAAAATGAATTTCGCAAATTTATTTGCGTATTAAATTTTTTGTAAATCTAAAATTAACAGTTTAAAATATTTTATGATTAATTCTACAAAATCAATTTATTTTAATAGTGAGTTATTTTTACTGTTGAAAATAAAAAGTTATTAGGGACTGTTAATTTTATTGATTTATTATGAAAATAATGAAGTGGTTAAAATACTAGCGTAGATACGTAGCAGTTTCATTTATCAATAAAAATAAATAAAATCGCTACGTAGCTACCTATATAATGTAGGAGTATGTGCAAAAATGTTTTGTGAGGTAAATTAACGTGAAAGTAAGTGAATAATTTAAGGACGCCTTGGATGAATAACTGCATAAATTGTTGTTTCTTTTTAATATCGTGTTTATTGATTTTCAAAATATCTGGCGTTCAGTATTACTTTTATAATAGGTAAAGCTATGGTGGAAATGAATTAATCTTAAGCCATGTCAGAATTAGCAACAGCCTTCAACGTAAGTGACAAAATGATATTGATTAATTTGGAAAAATAAAGAAGCTCGCAAAATGAATACCGTATGAACTTACTGAAAGGACAACAGCAAACTCGCATCGAGGCTTGCTTTAATTTGACCGGCACATAAATGAGAGAATTCTGAGTAGGATTGTTACTTGTGATGAAAAGTGGATTCTGTAAGATAAACGAAAACGTTCTTTGCAATGGAGGCAGCCAAAACAATTGAGTCAAAAGAAACTGTTTGTGACTGTATTATTCATTGCAGTTTCTTGAGATCTGGCACAACAATTACTGTAGTAGTTGTCACTGCAGTTAACTGTCACTGCAACTGTAATTGTTAAGTAAGTCACTGTAACTACAGTTCGCTATCAAAGAACCATAGCTCTTGTTTACTCTTTTTCCACGACACGCTCATCTACACGGACCGCCTTAAAATTATAAGAGCTTCGACTGGAAACTCTCCGTCACCCACCATACTTGCCAAACCTTGCACCTACTGAATTCCATATTTTAGGAATTTGGATAACTTTTTAAAATGAAAAAATTTCAACTCCGATGAGGCGATGAAAAAAGTTTGATTTCATTGATTATTGGGAAGATTTGAGCCAGTCTGGATTTTCAATGTGTCCCGACAGTTAAAGTCGCTATGTTCCGCATTAGAATTTCTTTTTGTTTTATGTGTGTATCGATCATGAAACGGTGTAGTTATTCTATAAAGCTTAACAGAATTCTAGACTACTGGACTTGTATTTTATTTTCATTTTTTATTTAAATTTCACTTTTTACGCAATCTGGTTTTTTGATTTTATAAATTTACTATTTTATTTTTTTAGTTTGGTAAATTTTGGTAAAATGGTAAATTTTTTTATTATTTATTTATTCTTAATTAAGTTATTTCTTACTGTATTAAGTAACGCTTTAGGTAACGTAGTTAAAATTACATTACCTAAAGCAGGTAAAGGTAAAGTAAGGTAGTTAAAATTATCATTCAATGCAATATAATTCAAAGATAAAAAAAACCATTTTAAGAATTGTATTATGATAATTATTTTTCACGTTAATAAGACCTATTATGCGATTATATCACAACTTTATCACAGATTTATTATAAGTATTGAAAATAGGTATAAGTGAGAATAGTCATTTACCAACTTTGTAGTTATGTGTGTAGTATTTTTTTAAAATTCAAGTTGCTATAATATGATTGCGATCACAAAGAATCTTACATCCAGGTTTAGTTGATTAATATTAAATTATTAAAAATGATTCAGATCAGATTCGAGAAATATTTGACAAATATAGTGTGTTAATTCGATTTTATAAAAAAATATTAATATTATTTTTAAATTTATTTATATCAAGGTAAAATTGATGTACGAAAAAATTGTTTTTTTTTTACCATCTTCATCGACTTCTTTTATGATTTCCTTTAGCGTGTCATCATCCAGCTGATGTCCCAACATCTCTAGAATTGTTCCAACCATGTCTGTGCTGATAACACCTTTTTTTTCTTGGTCAAAGGCATCGAAGGCATTCTTCAGAACTAAAATAAAAGTGATCTAAGAATTCTGCCTATTGTTTAGTAAACTATTTCAAAAGGCAAAAAATGTATTAAGGTTCTTATTTTAGCTTACGAAATAACGTATAATTGTATTTTAAATAATTTTAGTTTATGTTAAAAAAAAAACGATATCCTGCACGTGAATATGCGAATTGGTCGTTTTTCCAATTTTTATTAATTATTTTATTTTAAAGACTTGAAATAGTACATTTACTTACGCTGACGCTGATCTTTGTCCAGTCCCTCCTGTTATGCAGCATTACATAAAAATAAATATAAGTTTTTAGTGAAATCATTAACAATGAACCAATAGAAAGATTCACGAAATATAATTGCCTGAGTACATGGGTGAACGAGAAATGAAGTGAATGGGTGAATAAAAAGTATGAGCTCGAATAGAGATGGCAAGAAGTGTATTTCTCAGAATGAAACCCTTCTTCTCGAACCGTGATCTAAGCTTACAACTAAGAATGTAAGTCGTTCGATGTTATATTTTCGCAATTAATTAATTCGTTAAATCGAGGCCTTTGAGATGTGGCTCTACAGACGCGTACTAAAGGTTCTAGCCTGGATAGAGTTACGAATGTTGAAGTCTTCTGGCGGATGGAAAAAGGCCAAGAAGTACTGAGGACCATCAAGATAAGAAAGCTTGAGTGTCTTGGACATATGACCGAAGACTAGTCTTAACCCACTAAGAGAAATAAAAAAAACATAATCTAGGAGAAAATAAGTGGAAGAAGAAGCTTAGAATGACTGAGGGTCTGGTACCAATTTGACTGAGTTTTTTTATCAACCTGATAGCCGACCTCCACTAGGAGATGGCGCTACAGGAAGAAGTGAAATTGTATTATAAATCATTAATCGACATGCAATCGATTAGATGTAATTAAAATTGACTTATTATTACGTGTAGTACAAAAATAAACATTAAAAGCAAGACATTTAATACCAAACATCAAACCACAACATTAAATTTGAATCTTTTCTTACTTGGTTGTTCACGGTAATAAAACCAATTTAACTGAAATTAACCAGGTTTATCAAAAAATTGTAAAATTAGTATCAGTTGAACAAGGTGAATACTTTAAAATAATTCTTTATATAGAAACTCCTGGACTTGAATCAAATCACTTACACGTGATTCGAAAACACTTAAAACTTCTATGGTATCCATTGTAGGTTATGTCTACTCCTGTACTAGAAATACAGAATGATAAAATTTAAACTTGTATTTAAGGCAACGCAACAAATTAACGGAAATTAGGAGAGAACTTGAAACTACGAAGCGAGATTGCGAAGAGTATCAAATTATGTTTTATTTATGGTAAACCAACGACAACGAAAATTAATTAAAAAACTAAATCGTAAGATAAATTATCTGATCGTAAGAGGAATAAGGATAACTGAACACAATTAAACAACAGAGAACTTTACAAAATAAATCAATCTCAACATCTCAAAATAACTCTTGCATAAAAATACTCCTCACGTACTCATCTTTACAGAAACTTGACATTTAACACTGCGAGACAGATATGTACAAAAAAATTACTAGTATGGAGTCCAACCCTGTAAAAATACTAAAGGTGGTGGTATCTCAGTATACATTAATATAAATATGGAGAACAAGTAAAGTACAAGGAGTAAACATCAAAGAAGGATGAAAGGTAATGGAAGAGGCCTATATCCAGCAGCAGAGAGATAAAGGCTGAAATCGAAGAAGAAGAAAATAGTCCAAAAAATTAATGTATAAAGATGTGAATAATCTATTAAAAATTGAGATAATTAACCCAAAAAATTGTATTTATGTAGTTTGTAGACTGTCAAAAAGAGAATGTGAAAATGATTACTTTGAGCAAAACATATCAAATATTAAAAATGTAGGACAAAAAATTACAAATATGAATATAATATTTCTGAAAAAAAGTAAATGCTCTAAAAAGTAATGATTTCAAATGAATAAACAAAATAAATTAAAAATATTTCACAAGAAAAAGATGAACGAGATGAAAACACAATAATAGACCATATTTCAACGAATATTATTTTCAAAAATACCCCAATACTTGAACTAGCTGAAACACCTTTCAGTAATCATAAATCAAAAGCATTTGAATTCAAAATACTAGCGAAAATAGGAAATCGAAAACAAGAATACATCCGTAAAATAATCGACTACAAAAGACTCCACTCAAACTTCGAGGAAATATTATTATAAAATATTAAATAAAAACTCAAAACATTTTATTACTATAAACACTATTTTCCGAATGTCATTCTCGAGTCTATAAGCTATTCTGATCTTATTATCCCTGGTATTGAGTGATATGTTTGTAAATTGTACTAGTGCAGCTTATCAATCATCAGTGATAGGATATGAGCACGAAACTGGTTGAAATAATCTTAAGATAATAGAATCACAAGCACCATTATTATTATTATTATTCAATAATTACGAAATTAATGAAAAATAAATAATTTTTACTTGTCTTCTAAATTAAAAACAGATTTGTATTATTATATTAATAATTGTTGTGATTTTATTATTTAACTTTACTTCGTTTATTACTTATTACATTTATTTTATTCTTAGGTATACACTTTCATAAAAATTATGCACTTTTTAATCTGCTAATTAACTATCTCTTTCCGAAGAGGAGTATAATATTTTAATATTGTTCTATATTTGCATAATCTAACTTATTTAGTGTATTTTGTTTGTAGTTTGTTAAATTAAAAATATTCATTGCGCGGTTCGGATAGATTTGTCAACAAAGTAGAAAAACGTACCATTGGAAAAAAAATCGCACTTGTAAAAACCGGTTCACTGATTAATGAAAGCACTGACGGTAGGTAACTCCGGTGGGGTTATCTGAGGTGTCCCGCTGTGGGGGAGACTTATATTGACAGGAACTGCAGTCAACTACCGCGTGCCTGCAATTCGCAGACGAATTCCGGTGTAGGCGTAGTCAGAAACTTGTTGTCGTCGCTTGTTTTGGGAGAGTAAATCAGGTATCGTAGATTATGTTCTCTGATACACAACTTGAATGATCCCAAGTTACTTTATGCGATCTTAATTAGAATTTTGATTTATTTTATCAGACGTAACGATCTGTTTCATTGAATTATGCATAATCTGAAATGTGAAGGAATAAAGCTAAATTGAAAAATTATAGAAAAATATGTAAAAATTTTATTAAAAACTGAACCCCATATAACGAAAAAAATTTTTATAAAATAAGATACAGACGTTACAAGAAGTTACGGACAGACAGACAACGATATTGTTATTATTGGGATAATAAAATTATCGTTGTTATTATCCCAATAAAAACGATAATTCCAAAACGAACACGAGCCGCGTCGTCTAGGTCAAGTGACGTCACACGCTGAACCGTCGTATGAAACGAAATTATTTTTGCAAGTGCAACTTTAAAGTCCCATTTCTTCTTTATTTGTAGAGATATTTTAATGATTATTTCACATTTTTGTTTCGTGTTACTTATAATTTTATAAATAATCTTTAAAAAAATAAATTTCTTCATTAGTGAGAATATATAGGTACGAATCGAAAAAACATTTATTACCGGAAAACGAATCCGACATTTGTTTTAAAAAAGTAATTTTTAAATTAAGTAACAATATGTAAAGAAAAATAACAGTGAACCGCACCCCATTATTAATATTCCGATCCGCCAACAAAAATGTACTTGATCGATCTTAATCTTTTATCATTGATATTTAAAACAGATTCAAAAAGCTTTTAAAATTGTACAAACGCACTTTAACAGTTTTAATAGTATCACAACTTAAAATAAAAAAAAACTTTGAAATTTTTAGATATTTTAGAGTAATACAGTAAATAATAGAGATTAGGCATCGCGAAATCCCGTCATATGTCAATCAAGCTCATAAAATTATACACTTTGACGTAAATGTTGTCGGCATTAAAAAAAATCTAATACTTGTTGAAAATAATTCAGTTTTAAGGTGGCTTAAAATAAATCATCTCATTTTCCGCCAACCCGCCCCAGTCCGAATCCATTTTATTGACACCCATTAAATTTATGTCAAATTGACATAATTGAATCTTATCATATTAACTGGCTATTATCAATATCAATAGACACATTCCAATTACATATTTTTACGTAGGAAATATTCCGGGTCGTAAGCCGATGGATTTGTAATTTAAATCGATTTTTTTTTATTGTTTTGTATTTGTAATTTGTTTTACATAGCTATTCTACCGCAATGTAATAATATATAAAGAGTGGTGTTAGGGCAGGGTTATTGCTTTGTCAAATTAATGCGTGAATTACAAATTATCACATTAAAGGGAGGAGAGGGGATGGAAGAACTTGTGAACGTAATTATGACATAAAGGATCCTTAAACCTGCCGACGATAGGTCGCAAGCCCTGTGGCTTCCATCTCTTTCCTACTCTTTGGTCCCTTTCCGGTGAGACCGTAGAGGCTAATTTTCACATGTTCTTATTTTTAAAATTTTAAGCTAACGTTTAAACGTTTTTAAAGGTTTAAGACAGTCGTTTTTATTCGGCAGTTTATCCCTGGCTGACGGTCATCCGCTGGGATTAATTTCGGTATTGATTGATTGTTGTATTTTGATGCCGATCCATTCCGTGCATTATAACGTTACTTTTAAACTGTTAATGGTTGAACGCAGTCCAAAAAAATTGCGTCGTATTTTTCGCGATTCATGAATATAAAATATAAAACATAATAATCAATCATATATCATATGTAATGCACTGACAGGGCAAAGGTTTTGCATGAATATTTTGTTTAAAAAAATAAACTTTATCTTTGTGATAAATACCTACATATGTATTTTTAAAATGGTTAACTAAATTGTTTATTCAATTAATAAATTACCAAACCAAAGATATTTAAAAATTAAGAAAATTGCTCCACTTTGTGGGCTTTATATGACTGTATGGATTTGTGACATGTAATTTTTTTCAGTTATATTATAAAATTTATGATTAGATTATGTTTTCTGACAATTTATGTTGAATAATTAAATAACCTTGTATTAACCACTTGGAGTAACTCTACGTCTACCGGTTTCGGTACCACTGTATATTCTTCAGGTCGAATATATGGTGGTATCGAAAACGGTAGACGTAAAGTTACTCCAAGTGGTCTATACAAAGTTATTTAATTAATTAATAATTATGTCCAACCACAGATTTAATGTTATAAACATCAAAAATAAACAATTTATGTTTTAAAAAACACTGTTTTCAAAAATATTTTATTTTTGTGGTTTTTATAAATCTTTATATGTAGTTGAAAACATTTTTACTTCTATAAATGAAAAGAATAGATAGATATGACTTTTTTAAAATATCTACCTAAATACAAAAAGTATCAAAATTATAGTCAATATTCTTAATTTCAGCTATTTAATCAAGACGCGACGCATTTTAGATATTTAGGTACAACATACAATATTTCATCAGAACTGCTTAAAAATGCAGGCAGCGGCACAATTGACACACTATACAGACTTGTCTGAAAAATATATGACAGAGGAGAAATACCTAAGGATTTCACTAAATGCTTAATAAAAACACTACCAAAGAAACCTGGCACAACTAAATGCGAGCAGCACAGAACCTTAAGTCTCATATCGCATGCATCAAAGGTACTGACAAACATAATTATGAAAAGAGCGGAAACGAAGATTGAAAGTGTACTTTCGCATGATCAATTTGGCTTTAGAAGAGGAACAGGCACAAGAGACGCAATTCTTAGTCTAAGACTTATTCTAGAAAAACGAATAAGGGAAAACAAAAACACATACGTGGCTTTTATAGACCTGGAAAAAGCCTTCGACAAGGTAGGCTGGAAGAAGCTTTTTAAAGTGCTCAACAAAATAGGGATCAGCCACAAAGATGAGGTAAGTGTTGGCCAGGGAGTAAGACAGGGTTGCTCGATGTCACCAGCATTGTTCAATTGCTACATACAATAGGCTTGACGAGGTGAGAGAAGAAATGAGAGAGAAGAGAAGAAGTGTCGACAAATGTTGTTTTGAGTGGCGTCGCTATCAAACAAGTGAAAGAATTCACATATTTGGGTAGCAAAATTTCCCAAGATGGCCGCTCAGAGGCTGACATCATGAGCAGAATACAACAGGCAAGAGTCGCCTTCAACAAAAAATCCAAAATCCTGGAATCCCCCAACATAGATTTAAAGGTTCGGAAAAACCTGATTAAAACTCTTGTCTGGAGTGAGCTGATGTATGGCAGCGAAACATGGACCATCGGCCAGAGCATGTCCGGAAGGCTGACGGCCTTTGAGATGTAGTGCTACAGGCGCATGGCGAGGATCCATTGGTCTGAACATATCCGAAACGACGAGGTGTTGAGCAGGGTGGGAGAAAAGAGGCGGCTTCTTAACAGAATCGCCCAACAGCGAGCGATTTGGATAGGACATAATATAAGGCATCCGGGCCTGCTTTTAACCATCGTCGAGGGAAATGTTGAAGGCAACAATCGTAGAGGCCGCCCGAGATTAAGCTAAGTAGACCAGATTA
>JADDOH010017952.1:0-39894 GCA_016648135.1 Agrypnia vestita
ATAATCGATATATGTTACTGTTATGATACTTTTATGTGATGATAGTTTTTTACAAGGTTTTTATCATTTTATTTAAGTTGTATTGAAGCAAATGAATTTTTCATAATCGATATATGTTACTGTTATGATACTTTTATGTGATGATAGTTTTTTACAAGGTTTTTATCATTTTATTTAAGTTGTATTGAAGCAAATGAATTTTTTATAATCGATATAAGTTACTGTTATGATACTTTTTGCAAAAAATAAGTTAGAAATATTGAAAAAAAAAATGCAAACTGAATATATCCATAACTATTGATATTAGGTCATGGTTGCTTCAACATTTTAGATTCATAACATAGGCACGAATCTACCTACCAAGTTTTTGCTGCTAGTCTTGGTACACCCTGTATATTGTTAATATATACATTCATATTTGTATATTTTATTTTCGTTGTTATATAGAGATTGCTCTTGTATATTATGATACTCTATAATATATAGTGACTCGCTTACGGCTTTTATTTTGTTCTTTATGGTTTGCTTTTGTTTGGTCTTATATGAATTGCGTTTTCTTACGGTCTCTTTTATTAATTTATGAATTACATGTTTATTTCATTCTTATTTTTATGTATTTTATTAAAATATGTTCATATGTATACTTTTTTGAAAATAAAGACATCTTCCAACGGCGGGGACTGTGAATGGTTTTGTTCTTGTGTACGCGCCGCCTCCCAACAATTTATACGACCAGCGCGGAGTAGCGCGGTCTTGCATGTTAGTTGAAAAAATGTCAACCTGGAGACGATTGAGTAGGACCGATATGGAAGCTTTTACTCTTAGAATGGTCCTGGGTAAGCAGTGGGTACCATGACACCGGTAATATTTTTTAGCATAAAATCTGCACTACATTGTAGAAACATTTCGAATTGATTGAATTGATTGGCCATTCTGTATACTAGTACGCACAAAAAAGAGATTATACGAATTGAGAGACTGAGTTTATTCAAAAACTGTGATGTTGATAAAACGACTTCCACCTATATAAAGCATACATGCATACTGGTAGGCGCGTGCAGTGACTTTTACATGAACATAATATATTCTTGATAAAACATTGAAATAAAATATTTATGTGACGGAATATAATATTATGATATATTAAAATTCAAATATTATGACCTTAATTGTGTCGCGAAAATTACGAGATTTTAATATAAACACAATGGCCGCGTCCATTTCTGTCTGTGACTGAAATGCGAAATTCCCCATTGCTCATTCCTTTTTCCAATCCCTTCATTTTTACTCCCTTTATATTAACTCGTGGCGTCTGCTTGCTTGCTTGCCGTCGAAAAAACTTTGGATCGATTTTTAACCCTTTTCCCGTGATCCGATCGAGCTGAAACTTTGCAAGCGGCGACGATCAAGAAGATGTATCAAATTTTCGTTAAAAAAAAATAATAATTACAGTATAATTTTTAATTTTTAGAAATTTTAATGGTTTTTTCAAATAGGAATCATTACAAAAGTTTGATTGCTACCAACGGCGCGGTGGCTTGATAACTATTTAAATAGAATATTTAAAATTTGAATTACTCCGTCGGTGGGCATAATAAGTACTTCACTACGAATTTCTAAAATTTATGACAATTGGTTCATAGATGACAACACACTTCGGTTTTTTGGGAAGAAATCAAATAATAAAGAGATATTTTTAGAGATTTTTGACAAAGATTTTTGTCTAGACACGTTTCATTTTCAGTAAATCAATTATTTAATTACATGATGGTTAACTTAATTTACAAAGAAAGGGAGTAAAATTAAAACTTTTATGGGTTAGTTTTTACTCCCTTTCTTTTAACTCGTGGCGTCTGCTTGCTTGCGTGCTTGTCTGACGAAAAAACTTTAGATCGATTTTTAACCCTTTTCCCGTGATCCAATCGAGCTGAAACTTTGCAAGCAGACTCGTGGCGACGATAAAAATGATCTAACAAATGTTCGTTTAAAAAAATTTAATAAATATAGTATAATTTTGGATTTTTCGAAATTTTAATGTTTTTTTCAAATTGGAACCAATACAACTGAGAAATTAGCCTGACGCTTGTGTGTATACGCACAAAACCTGAATCAATGAGAAAAAGAGTGTAATAAAAACTTGGTTTTTATGAGTAAGTTTTTTTTTACAAATGAATTATCGGATTAAAAAGTCCGTAGGGATGCTACATTAAATATATTAAAAATTTTAATAATTATAATTTTAAAAATCTCAGGATGGGTAATCCCTCGATGCAAGCCTTTTATAAAAATAAAATGGTGTAAGGACAGTGCAATAGCTCACTCGCTCAAAAATAGCGACTCCATAAGAAACAAAATCGATGCGTTCCTGTCGGAGAGTGCGCGTGCCGACATGATGGAGCGTGATGGCTCCAGATGAAAGATAGCAGATCCAGCGGCCTGGCCGCGAAGGTATGATGGACGTTTATTGTTGCGGCGATGCTGAAACTTCCCATCACGGCGTGTTATTATGCCATTCGTCCAATTGAAGCTCTTCATGACAGATCGCGGCTGTCTGCGGTCCGTTACGCGTCCCTTGCAGAAACGGCTACATATAAAAGCTCGTCTGGCGTTTTATCTAGCTGTACATCTGCGCAAGCTTTATATATAATAATAATAATATTGTCGCGGAACGTGGCTGTGGAAGGCAAATGAAAGCATTAAACAATTTATTACGCAAAAAGTCACTTGGCCCGAGCACTACTCTCAAACTTATATGATAGTGACTAAATGCTTCTAAAAATATCACACAATTATTTTATTTTTAATAGAGATGCGAACACGGAATACGTGTCACATCAATAATCTTACTATTTTCAAACTGAGCTAAACGCTTGTGCTATGTAAATAGAACTAACTTGCTGGTCTGGAGTGAGGTTCGAACCCGCGACCTTTGGATCACGTGGCAAGAGTCATAATCACAAGACCAACAGGCTACTATTACACGCTCTGCTTGTAGCTTCGGTCACTTTCTAGAAAATTCCGTTCAATTCATCAGTTGTCACACTGCGCTCGCTTCGTTGCTAATATCGCACTAGTTAAATTTCAATTAAAGACTGATGCGTAGTGTGAGGCTCCTCGCTTTTATAGATATATAAATGTCTTTATTATTCGTTACAAGATTCATGTGGTTCATCCTCAAACCTTCTAACATCTTCTGATTTTAGTGTAAAAGGTGTAAAGTGATGCAAAATTGTTAATTACGTGTAATTCTTCCCGATTACTTTATATCTCCTTACAGTTGGTCGTATTGACAGTGATTGTATATTTTGACAGTTTTTAAATTAATAAATTCAATCAGTTGAATTAGTTAATGAATACGTATATCTTGGTATTACCATAGATACATTTTTCAAATGGGATATTCAGGTAAATAAGGTATGTAAGAGGTTGAGAACTGTATTGGGATGTATGCACAAGATTAAATACTATGTTCCGATACAGACTATGAAAACTATATATCAATCTTTAGCGGAATCGGTAATAAGGTATGGAATAACTAGCTGGGGTCTAACTTGCAAAACTAATATTAGAAAAATTCAAAATATTCAAAATTCGGCTATAAAATTAATAAATAAAGAAAGTGCTACTAAAGATATACAGGAACTCTTCAAGAAACAAGGCTCTATGCCAATTAATGCTATCTTGTGGTACAAACTAATTACACGATATCATGAAGATGGGACATATAAGCATAGATTGATTCATAAACATAGTACCAGATTTACGGTTAAAGAAGGACTACGAATACCGAAGGTCATAAATAAATATGGACAAAGAACATTAAAATATGTCATACCAAAAATATTTAATAAAATCCCATGTCGTGTCAAAATGGATATTAATAAAAAAGGGCAAAATACAGAATTAATGAATATGTTATTAAATAAAAGAGACTTATTTTGATTTTGGTAATATTTGTATTTTTTCTTGTATTGTTGTATAGTATTGTAGATTTGTATTTGAGTTTATAAGATCTATTGTAATTAATTAATATGAATGTATTTCTGGTAAATACAATTTATTTATATATATGTATTGATGCACCTACAGACAAATATCAATGTGATGTTTTGTGGGTCTGAGATGTAAAAAAAAAAAAAAAAAAATTTAATAAATAAATAAAAATAAAAAAAATAAAAAAGTTAGAAAGCTCATTATTCATAATTGAGAATAACTTAACGTTTGTTTTCATTTTAGAGATTTCAAATCTAACAAACTTAAATCGTCAATATTGGCGGCAATACAATATTATACATAACTGTCAAGATACAGAAATAGCAATATTGCTTAGTTAAAAATACATACTATAATTAAAAAATTTAAGTTTTATATTACGGTCGTACGACATAATTTAGGTATTGAAATTAAACGAGTATTTTATACGAACCGCATGGATGTGAAGAGATTCGATTCTCGACGTTTCGCTGGATATCGTATCATAGATCAAGGACGTCCTTGACCCATCCGCGACGAGAAAACACTCTCCTGAAGACGCTGTGTAATAAATATAACAAACCATACTAAATACAGTATACTAATTTACAATGAAAAATACAGTATAAAAAGATTAATCTATTCTTAAAATAATAAAAATTCTGACCACATTGTCATAAATTGTTCATACGTCATTCATACAAAAATAATTAACCGAGATTATTTAATTTCATTTTTTAAAATTTAAAAATATTGTTACGTGGCGTGGCTCGCTCGAAAAATGAAATGGCACAACTCGTAAAATAAATCTTTTATTATCGCTTGTAAATTATCTCTCACATTTTACAATCGCTCGCAACGCAATACTACTGCTATTTTTTATTCAAACACAAAAGAACAGCTCTCTTTTGTTTTTCTACTCGGGTAAGAACCCTTCCATTTCTTCGCTATTTATTAATCATGTTAGTTCTTATTTCAACCACTGGGCATACCGGCCTGCCGTTCTGCGCATGTGACACTTTTCTATGGAACTGTCAAATGTCAACGAACAGCTCGTTACACAGCCTCCCTCTCTCAATACTGTTCGTCCCGAACAGGATCATTGTTGTCCCCATGAGATCTCCAAATTCCCATGCTGCCACACTCCAATACACGAGCGCGTGTTCTCACATCTATCTCAATCGTCATTGATTCATTTTCTTTTCAGCTTATCGCGTGCCTCAATTCGCTTCTTCGTTGCACGGAACCTCTCTGCTTCCTCGAACATTTCTTTTTTTTTAAATCCTCAGCAAAAATGATTAGCACTCCAGATCGATACTTGGAAGTTCCATCCACCTGGGTCAAAGACGAGCACGCTACGCTTGCCCTTTGAATTTGTGTTGAACTCGTAAGCCCGCGCCGCCACAGTGAGCTCATTGATGATCTGCAGCACGTTGAGCTTGACTGTCCTGACCACATTCCTGATAGCTTGTCGCTGAGAGTCACTGAAGTAATCTGTTATAGCCAGAACTGCTTCCTTCACACTCTGGTCCACGTATGCTTCGGTCGTCTGTTCGATCTCGTCCAACACCATAGGACTAATTTCATCGGGAGAGATTTTCTTGTTCTCCCCTTTGTACCCTACTTGCACCATGGGCTTGACCTCCACGGTGACTACGCATAAGGGCAAGGGCTCCATGTCCTCCTGTATCTTGAGATCGGTGAACTCGCGCTGCTCGGTGTCGAACACAGTATTGCTGAGGTCCATCGCAAACTGGTCCTCGGCCACATTTTCCATCGTCACCTGATCCTCAGCCGCATTTTCCGTCGTCACCTGGTCCTCGGCCGCATTTTCCACCGCCACCTGGTCCTCGGCTGCATTTTCCATCGCCACCTGGTCCTCGGCCACATTTTCTATCGGCCTCTCACTATCGACGAAGGTCATTTCTGCAGGTGTTGTCCCATTTCCTTGGTCATTCCTAATGTTTGAGGGCGCCGCCGTTTCGTACTGCCTGTGGTTGCTATCCTGTAAACATCGTTCGTCGAATGTAGAAGGCTTTTTCCCTGTCGACCCCGTAGCATTCTCTACTTGAACCTTCTGGCAATTTCTTATTTCATCCCGAAGTTTCTCGATTTCATGTTGTGTCTTTTCAGCGTCACGTTTTACGTCTTGTCGAAGATTCTTGATATCTTCTTGAAGATTATTGACATCCAGTTTAGTGATCTGCAATTCTTTTTGTTGCTTGTCAACACTTTCCCTAAGCTCCTTGATGCTTCCTAATTTGACGTCCAACAACTTTCCCAATTTTTGCTGCTGTTCCTCTTTGTCTTCTTGGCGTTTCCGCTCCTGTTCTTCCTTGTCGTCTTGGCGTTTCCACTCCTGTTCTTCCTTGTCTTCTTGGCGTTTCCGCTCCAGTTCTTCCAGCATCTTCATTATCATATCGCATTCCGCATCCGAAAATTCCTCCATGATTGCCATTTCTTCCTGTGCCACGATCTTCACGTTGATTTCTTAAAAATCTCCCGAATCCCGCTTCTGACGCCAGTTGTTACGTGGCGTGGCTCGCTCGAAAAATGAAATGGCACAACTCGTAAAATAAATCTTTTATTATTGCTTGTACATTATCTCTCACATTTTACAATCGCTCGCAACGCAATACTACTGCTATTTTTTATTCAAACACAAAAGAACAGCTCTCTTTTGTTTTTCTACTCGGGTAAGAACCCTTCCATTTCTTCGCTATTTATTAATCATGTTAGTTCTTATTTCAACCACTGGACATACCGGCCTGCCGTTCTGCGCATGTGACACTTTTCTATGGAACTGTCAAATGTCAACGAACAGCTCGTTACAATATTATGATAGATAATATTGTACCATAAACAATAAGAAACGTAGATAAACTGAAACAATATAATCGGTCAGTTAAAACGGCTTCTAGTTGTTATGTCAGTGATAATTCGCTTAAACCTTGGAAAAAATTTCATTACAGTAATTTTATTATATTATAAACTATAGATAAATTATATACTTACTTAATATTACTTATATATGCCAGTCATCCAATTAAAAAAGTAAAAGCAAGAAATAATGCTCGTCACCTTGTACCTACTTATAGTTATAGAATGATATTCGGGATTTTTTTACTACTTGAAGACTTACAGCTGCAAAAATAATTATTAGGTATCATGATTATTATGTTCTGCTTGAAAATCACTAGCTTTTGTTGTGCTAAATAGAATATTTTTAGCAATCAAACAATGTGATAATTTGCAGTGCAGAGTATAAAAAATTATGGAGATGAACTTAAGGCGTACTTTGGGAAAGTCGGTTGGGTCACAGCGAAAGAATGTCCCCCATTTTTTAGACACGTTGGTACCGTAGTTAGACTGATAATAATTATCCTTGCATATTAAAATCCACTAGTAAACAAAACGTTTTATTTACAATAAAATTTTGTTTTTTTATTTACTTTATTTATATATTTTAAGTGTATTTAGTTTGTCCTTTTCATAATTGTTTTAAAATTTAAAAGTTTGTACTATTTTTTAAACAATTTAAAGGTTCTGTACCTAAAATTTTACCTTAGTTCATGACTATATATTTTGGTAGTGTGTGATTTGCAGGCATTTGTCTCACAAGCAAAATAGCAGCCGTTTGAAAAATCAAAATGTCAGATCCAAACGAATTCAAATGTTATTGTATATAAGCAGACGTAAGAAGAATAATTTATCTACTACGTATTACAAACTGCGATTGGTTTTCATCTCAAACAATAGGAAACAGAAATCATAGGCTTTAAATCAATCAGAAACGTCGAATGGAAGATGAAATGCGCGGGGAAATCTTTCAAATAATGCCCATAAACGATAGCACTTCAATAAATTACTATATTCGGCCGTATTCTGAAAATTACAGGAGTACTATTTTGGTGATTTACAAAAGTTCGCCTTATTCGGCGATTACTACCCGAACACTCAAAAATAGACGGGACGTTTTTATTTATTAATTACTGTACATGTAAAATATAATTAATTGCAAAAATACATGTTACTAGAGCGTGTCGAAGACACTTGTAATTGGGATAATGGGCATAATCTTCACTATAATGTTTGTTATCAGAGTATCATGTACCTATTATACTGTTAGTGTCTCTAATAAATAAATAAAAAATAAAAAAGTAAAAATAAAAATAATAAAATAATAAAAAAAATTATTCAATTAATTTACATTTACGACTTTTGCAACCTTAGACGCGCCCTTTGGAAAGTAGTCATGTGGAGTACAAGGGATTCATAAATATTCAAGACAGATGTGTACATATACGATGGTACAATATAACTTTTTGACACCCAACAGTTGTGCAGTAATGGCATATTAACAATTTTAAATCAAAATAGGTAAGTACATCAATATTTTGTTACACATACATGGATTGTAATGCCGTAACTCTACGACATCCTTAAAAATACCTATTTATGTGATATCGAAGCGAAATTTTTATATCACCACGCAAAATGCTATCTGGATTTTTGTCTAAAATATAAGTTTTTGATGAATATTATATAAAATAAGTATTAATTTTATTCTAAAAGTTGGTAGAGATCAATTTGTTTCACGTCCATTTGATAATTTATTCATCTAACCAACTAACTAACTAACTTACCATCACGCCGTTTCCCCGTGGGTGTAGAGGATAGAGCGCCACACTCTTCTGTCCTGACAACATTCGCTTCATCTACATTCATACATCTTCGCATGCAAGCTTGACGGTTGTTGAGGCTTCTAACAGGACCATCTTCCAGTATTTGGTTAATCTGGTCACGCCACGTCTTCCGTGGTCGCCCTCTCTTTCTGGCGCCGTCAACACTTGCATTATATCACAATCATAATCAGTTCAAATATTAAATAAGTCATTATTTCGTCACAACGGCAGAAATATTGAAATTTCTCTATTTTTGAGCGTTTGGGTAATCTCGTTTTTTCCAGAATACGGCCGACTGGATTTAGTCTTCTTAGGATTGCGGAGTAACTGGAATCGACACCAACAGCACATAACGTAGGCGAGAATGCCACCGATTTGGCTTTGAAGAATGTTAATAATTATATTTTATAATGTTAATTAGTATTCAACGTATTATAGTTCCACAGAAACTTGATAATTTACAGTTGATATTACCTCGGATTATTCAACACGGCCACCGGTTAAACGCGTGGTGTGAAATATTCTGCCAATTAATAGAACAATATTTCTCTCGTAGGTACCTACCTGCGGGACACATTGTGCAGGCGAAGCGATTCCAGGGGTGTACTCGCAACCGGTTCGGTGCACTTCCGATTGGGTGAAATAATCGCTTGAACAAAGTACCTACGCGAAACGCGGTAGTCAAAGATTTGGCTCACTGCAGATATCGGTAAGAATGCATTTTTTAAACTGTAATGTATCTAGATGAACGTCTGCCGGAATGTGTGAAAGAGACAGGAAATATGAAAGAGCGGATCAGGATAAAAAAAGACGCGCCCACTTAGCGTTTGACCAGCACAAGAATAACTACTACTTGAGCTACCTGTAAACCGCTAATAATATAAACTCTTTGTCATAAGTCAATAAATAAACTTTTGGTGAAAGACCGGCTTTATTTGGATCCCCAATTTCCAACATCTTCTCCTCCTTAGTTAAAGAACTAGAACATTACATAAACTATCAGCACTTCTTCTATTTGAATCTTCAATCTCCATAAACTTAATGTTAAAAAATATGAAACCTGAAAATGAATAAAGCACTAAGTGCCAGAATGTTAATTTTAAGATTTCTCGCTCTTTTTCGCTCTTTATGTCGGTTCTATTTTACACACTTTTTCATGAATATTTTCAACATTTCTACTCGTCGATACCTCACGTAAGTTAGTCATTTTAATACTAAAAACTACAAAATACTCATGTCGTTAAGTGCTTTATTCATAAAAAAATGACGCGGGATTTATTACTTGTGCGATATGCATTCCCATATTACTAGTAAATTAACACAGATAGGACTTCAGTGCAGTGTTTAATGTATTGGCGAAGGCATACAGTACTGTATTCATTTCCAATATTCATGTGGTGAATAGGATTGAATGTGACGGTATTACAAGAGTTTTAATGTCAAAATAAGCATACATATATGCAATTCTGTAATTGTGAAAAACAACTTATACATTAATTTTTACATTTTTGTACTGTGCGTAATATTTAACATGGTATAATAAATCTTTGACCTCAACGAGAGGAACTCTTATGAAGATAATGTTGTAACACATTCATGCGATTTGTAAAAAATATCCGTTTTGTTTCAATACTATAATATGTCGAACGACCGTGATATACACCTTAAATCTTTAACAGTACATTGAATTTTTGAGAGCTATTAATTAGGCTTTAGACAAAAATTAATTTAATTCAGGTTCTTTCATAATTCGCCATTTATCTAAATACATTCATAGTAAGTATTTGAAAATTTCTTGTCGTTTTAATTATTTATTTTTGTACTTTTTAATCTTAACCCTTCATTAATATTTTGTTTCCAAAAATATAAACCATTCTGATACATTTCTTCGATATCGCATTTATTTTCTGCGGATGCAACATTTGGGCAATGGTAAAATAATTTATTTTTTTCAAGTACTCTCCAATTATCGATTATTTTATTTAATAAATGTTTGTTTTATTAAAGCAAAATATTCGTTTGTTCTAAAAATTATTAGGGTTTTTAAAAAATAATTTTATCTTAAATTTCACACCCCTTGAAAATGTCGCCCTTAGGTAAATAAGTAACCTTACTTGCGTGTTTGTTAGTCCCTGTGTGCTTTTATTTTTTTGGTATTCAAATATATCATCAGGTCGTTAGCGGTCTTGGTATATAATCCTAGTGTGTCATTAAAGTACAGCAAATCCTCAATTTTTGTAATTTTTGCCATAAATACATTCCCGAGGGAAGGATGAATATCAAAACGTACGAATATCAAACGAATTAACTAAAAATGGTTTAATCTTTAGTAATTGATATGGCAGTTACTTTATGATGCAACATGATAATTTCAATTTACACAAAATTAAACTATCTAATATAGTATCTAATATCTAATAATTAAACTTTGTAATCAATCATGGATCGGAAACGTGTGGTTCCCTCGAAACCAAAGAAATCCTTTCCACTACGTGACCCGCTATCTTCCTCCTAATAGGCTGACAAAATTCTGTATTTACATAATTTTATAGTTATTAATTACAACTGATGATGAGATGGACTTACCTTCTCGAAACTGTAGTAGTGACTAAAATAACTAAACGTGTGTACATTACAAAGTTTAATAGAGTAATTTTAATTTAGTGTAAACTGGATGGCCTACAAAATGTATGTATGAGTTTGAATCCGCTTGAATTTCAAAACATACCTTTATCAAAATTCACTAGAATAAAATATGAATATCTTCATTGTTTAATAAAGATTTCAAAAACATTTAATAATATTTTACACTCTTAAATTACTAAGAGCATTATTTCACTACACCCCCGTATGAATATATTTATTTCCTTGAGCTTCATTGTCAACCTAAATCCAAATGCTCTTTGAAATTTTTAAAATAAAAAAATGGGTAGATGAAAATGAATTATTTGCATAAAAACTTAGTTTATTACTAAAATAATTTTATTTTCGGTAAAAGTGGATGTTTACCTACATTATAGAAGGTTATTTCAAAATCTGTCATCATGCCTATTCCTTACGTATGTAGGTATAGTCACAGGTGTATAAATTTCTAGATATAAATAAGGCACACCGCGAGCAAAGAAGATATGTATGTAAATGTAAACATTTGCGATTAAATTACCATTTATACGTGATTGGTGTATTCGCCCATGAATACAAATAAATAAATCTTATATAAATAAATTACGAAAAACTTCATGGTATTGTTATTTAAGTCAAAGAATATGTAATTAAATTCTAATTTTATAGGATTAGGAGTATATTCCCGAAACGACGCGAACATACGTATTGTCACGGGACGTTGCTCTGCGAGGCAAATTAAAACACTAAAACAATTTAAACTTTTATTTATTACGCAGGAAGTTACTGGACATTAATCAAATCGGAACACTGTTCTTAAATTTATACAAAGAAATATTTCTAGAACATTCCATATACTTATCATTACACTGTTTCATATCTTCGTAAATAAAAGGTTTTTTCTTATAATTACATTACAAAATATAAAAACATATATCTAAAATTTTTGAAACCTTTTTCTCAGTTCCATGTTTTTTGGGTTGGTCACTTTCTGCATAACTACATTCACTTGAGATTAAGTACTTTTAAGTCTATTTTTTAACCAAATAAGATGCTTACAAGTTCGTTGGTTATGAAAAATAAAAAATGAAATATGGAAAATTTGAGCGATTTGAAAAAATATGAAAAGTAGAATAAAATTAAAGAATGAAAATATATTAAATAAATTTCTGTCACATGTCGTGGCTAGGGTGGAATGAATAAAAAGACTGGAATTTAATATTAATGATTAATTAATTATTCAACGTACAGTCACTTAAAAAGAATTCAAATTAAAATTGTTATTTAAATTTTGATGTTATTTTTTGAATTTAACACATTTTTAACATTCACTAGAACATTCCATCCAATTCTCGCACGTATTATTTATTTTGCCAATTAGGTACTTCGCTCGATATCTGTCGTTTCGCAATTCACGACTGGCCTCCCTGGGCGTCGTCTCGCGGCTCGCGCGTACTTCGCACTGCATCGATCTGTCAAACACGACGACTGAACTCGCGCCGCGGCTTCGTTCCGTATTATTCCCAATGTTCTCGATGTTTCCTAGCGTTGTTCCAAGTGACATATTACCAGGAGTTTGGGCATTATTTTTAGCATCTCGTCAAAGCGTTTAAATATTTGCATAGAAAAAATTCTCTCACCCGTTTCAAAAGCCGGTTCCCTGGGTCGATATTCCCCTGCGTCCAAGTCGGAGGGTCCCGCTCCGGCGACGACAGTAGGAGAAAGTGCTGGAGACGTGACAAATTCATTTGGTGCATTTCGTGCGAATGCGAGCGCTGATTTAGTTTTGCAAATTGCCCCTTGTGAAGTATTGCGTGACGCCTTAATGCAAATACAAATGGCACCGGCCAACAAAAGTGAAATTCTTCGGCTGCATCGTAATCGGACTCGAAGACCGTTAACGCAATATAAATAAATCATTGAATACATTCAAATCTAATGTATGCAGATTTGCAAAAGCGGTTTTTAAATTCCATAATTTTAAAAAAAATGGTTAACCCAGTTTTCGATTTAAAAAAATATCAGAATATTTTGAAAAAAAAAAATTATTTGTATGTATCTACTAATATTTTATTAATTACACCTATATGTTTATAAACTTTCGTCTAAAGATTGTACAGAGATTTATATTGGAAAAATCGGTCGAAGTTTTAATTTTAGAGTAAAAGAGCATTTGAGATGTCTGAATAATCATGGTTTTTCTGAATTTTCATATCATTTATTAGAAAAAGATCACGGTTTTGATAAAAATTTAGGATTTTCTATTTTACACATAAATAATTTTGGTCTGAAATTGAATAATTAGAATTATTAGAAATTAGTAAAGCATGTAAAAGTAAACAAAATATTATTAATAATCAATTAAATATGACTACTAGCTCAATTCTAAAAAAATTTCCAATAATTGTGTGTAATCAAGAACTTCAGCAACAATTTATTTTAAATAATTTTTCTAATAATTTAGAAAAACTAAAGACATTATTTATTTTGATATTTTGACATTTATAAAACACTCTGATGATGGAAAGGTTTTTCCGAAACATGTAGGAGTAATTCATGTAAATATATGTAGATACAAACAAATAATAAAATCTTTTTTTTAATGTCAACCTACAAAGTTGCTAAACAAATTGAAAAAAGAATATTTTGAGTATGTTCAAACTTTTACTTCAAATTGATTGCTGATATATATAGATATATTATATTCTATATATCTATATATCTTATATAATATATCTATATACATACTATATATACCCTTTCTATAAACTAAATACTTGACTAATTCTTCTCTATGGCTCTGAATGCTGGGTATTGAGTAAAAATAATGAAATATCTCTCCTTGTATTTAAAGAAAAATACTCGACGCAGTACAGATTAACGGAGTTTGAAGAATACGATACAACGAGGAGGTCTACAATAATTACAATGAGCCCAACATAATTTATCAAAATAGGGAGGCTGCGATGGGATACGTATAAAGAATGAGTGAAGAGAGAATGCTAAAAAAGATTCTCCACACAAAGCCCCAAGGTAGATGCAGCGTTGGTAGACCCAAACTCCGATGGCTGGAGGGAGTGCAGAAAGACGTGAAAACTATAAGCATCAGGGATTGGAGGAGTACATGTTACGATAGAGGAAGATGGAGAGGAACGCTGGAGGAAGTCAAGGCCCGCAATGGGCTGTGGAGTAATTGATGATGCTGATGATGAATTCTTCTTTAGATGGATTCTATCATTTTGCCCATAACGCGCGATGCGTATTTTAACTTACTACGAATTAAAAATTTAAATAACTTATTCCTATTTATTATATAATAGCGGTAAAGACACGATTGTTATGCTTTATTGTTACTCCGAGAACAGGGATGCACTAGGAGCGTGCAGTGAGAATAAGAAGCATGACTTTTATTTAAAAATATCTTTGGAAAAAAATCGTAATTAACAACTATTTATTAAGTAGAGTATTATGAAATATTAAAATCCGAATGAAATGTTAATTATTGTGATTGGAATAGTACGAGTATATCTCTTATTTCGGTTTCTTGTCAAAATATATTCTTAGGAAAAAGGCACGCTTCTTGTTCTCACTGCACGCCCCTGGATGCACTATACACTATACAGACAACGGTTTGCATTTCGAGTTGTTTCTTACTTAACCTATATGATAGAGCTTATTTTAGCTTCAGGGCTTTCAGCAGATAACTTATCCCAGTCAAAGGAGATCTGCAACACGAAGCAGAGTTAGACGATGCAGATCATGATGGTAAGAGATCAATTACGTTAATCAGCAATGAGGCTGTTCCTCCCTGCCAGGGGTCGAGGATCTTGAATGATCCATGAAAGAGTTCATCATGGAAGTATTGAATGGAAACAATTCTACAATAATCAAGATGAATTCTACAATAATCAGATTATAGTTGTCTCATAGAAACGAAATTATTTATTTATTGGAAAGTAAGTACGGAAGTCTTTGGGTGTTTATAGAGCTTACAACCTATCGTACAGCTGGCTCAAGTGATCCCTTTACACAATGTAACGTTCACCAATTCTACCCTTGATAAAATTCCACATATATCAAATTTTTAGAAGTTGCATATACATTTAAGTTTTACAACCCGTTTCACATATGTATTGTAATTATCATTTAGCGCCACTGACGTCCAATACTTTTTCATTTCCTTAATCAAATACAGATGTCACTATTTTTTTTTTTTTAATTTTAAAGCAATATCCTTTATATTATGTATAACGAGATTCCTCCGAATTATTAACATTACACTAGAATACGCCTGAAATATTATTTCAATTTTTATTAAATTAATGATGTCCTCTGGGATAAAAATACAGCACTATGTTCTTTGAAAAAATTGAACAAACTCAAAATATTCTGAATTCTACAATAGTCAGTATCCTGTAGGAGGTTTTTCGTGCGCTTTATTCTTCTGGCACCAACAATAAACATTTTACGTGTTACTTTTCTAAGAAAACAATTGCTCGTGTTCAGAAAGGGAATTCGCCTACAAGTTAATACAAATTAAAGTAATATAATTCAATGTATAAGATTTTTTTGTATTTTTTATTTAATTTGAATTTATTCTTTTTTAATTAAATTATAAATTAATACATAAATTATTATATATTTTTTAAAAAATACAACGTTGTTTACTTCGCACTATAAGACTTCAATTAAAAAGTTTTAATTAAAACATTTTCGGTGCTTACTGCACCATGTTCAGTAATAAACTAACTAAATTAAGACTAATGACTACGTGGGAGTGGAGTGGTGGGGAGGGGTAGGTTTGCGGGGCGGGACCAATATGGACAAGAGGGGGGATGTAATATAGGGTGTTTGAATGTTTATTGTATTATTATTATTAAAATTAATTTCTAAATTTTCTAAAATGTCTAACTTCCTCCCTTTTCTACATATATGGAGTACCTCTATGTTGTCATGGATGAATCAATGACCTTCTGATTTTGCATGGTCAGCCATCTCCGAGTTTATGCTGAAGTTCTTTATTCCCTTTAGGTTTCGAAACATTATAAATTATTATTTTTAATTGTATTAATTATTTAACTTAAAATGAAAAAATAATAATTTACTAAGAAATAAATAAAGTAAGGAATACAAATCTGCTTTAAACTTTATTACCGCCATCTGGCGAAATCCTTCCGATTTTAAAAATTTGTTTCGTTTTTATACCATCCCAATTATAATAATCTCGCTGTCGTAATTTCGTGTAACGTCCGTAACTTATTTATAGTATAAAAACTTTTTTAAATATATATTTTTATATAAATACATAAATATTAATTCCTTAGGAACCGACATGTAACACGACATTTTACAGCTGGTTTTCTAATAAAAACACGTTACATGTCTGAGACACATGAATATACGCAATTCCAATTTGCCGTTCTTAAGCACCACCTTACTTGGCTAATAACGTCCCTAGATTCAGGAACCAAATGTGTGAAACCCCATACAAGTTCGTATTTTTCCTTCCAGTTGCGTGTTGCCCACTGCCACCGGTATACACGAAAGATAATGTGAAATACTTCTCACAACCTTGCAGAATTATATATTTTTTATTAAAACATAATAATATCTAAATTTTTTAGGCATGGAAACTTTCTTGGAAACGATCCATTAATTCTAAATACAAAATATCTCTGCCTTATAACTAAATTACGTTATCTAATTGGACACATGATTAAATTATACAGCAAAAATTATAGACTATCTAAGTACACAAATAAAAATTTAACATGTTTTTAAAACGTTACCTAACCCATTTTTCTTGTATTTTTACTAAATAATAATTTAAATAAGAAAATTTTACAATTTTATGTATTATTTGTATTTTCTCAGGGTTAACATCATTATTTAAAAATATTTTATCTGGGATAATTTAAATTAATAAGAAATTTTAACTCTGGTATTAATTTGTTAAAAAATAACTTTCAATAACTCTTCTCCTCTTCTTTAAATACTTCGGTTAAAACCACTGTTGTATCAGTAATTTCAGCTCATTTTGTCAGTACCTAACCAATTAATTATTTGTATTTAAACCTAATCAACTAAAAATTATATATTTAAAAGTGGTCAGTTTACATCATCTGTCGATGAGAGATTCTATTTCCCTCGAATTTTAAATGCATAGTAAAATATAAATAAAGTATTATAACTTTTTTATAAATTATGCATTTATTACGAAAATTAGCACCATTTTAATTTTATTTTATTTTATTTTTAATTTTTAAAAAAATCATTGTCTGTCGGTTTCACGAACACCGATGGACACACGATAATTGTTCCATAAATGAAATATATAAAAAAAATAAACTTGACAGGAAGACTTTGAAAGGGTGACTTTATTAAATAATGGGTCATTCATGAAAATCAATTGGTTATTAATCATATAATATTTAGTCTTGAGAGATTTATTTTATTTATATTCTATAAAAATTTCAATGCTCTCTTCTTTTTTAAATATGTAGTCAATCTCTATTAGGTGGTTTAAGAATTCTGAGAAATTATTTTTACAAAGGTATCTAATGCTTTTTATTTTCTAAAATTTACAATCTATTGGTCTAGATGAGAAGAATCTGGCTCGCGACGATAGTCTGCAGCAGCTACTACGTGCGATCCACCTTAAATCACGAACCGCTTGGACTCGGGTTGAAGTTTAACTTTCAGATACAAGTAACTGCACATGTATATTTTTGAATAACTTATTTCTGTATGGAAGGAAATTGGATATCTATAATCTGTAGCAACATTTCCCGTTTCCGACAGTACCTAGCAGAGTGATATATTTATGTCCATATGTAAATACGTAATATATAAACCCGTACGGTGGAAGACAAGACACAACATTTAAACGTAAGTAAAAATAAGTCTTAAATAGACTTCTAGGTTAGACTTCATTTGCATATCTAGAAATAAATTTATGTGCATAACACACACTCAATTTTCTATTCCCTATCTGAGGCTCAGGATAAGAGTGAGCTAAGATATCTAAGCATTATTATGATTTAAATTCAATTATATAAATACATCAATTTTATGGTTTTTCCTATAAGAATAAAGCTGATCTTATGAATGATGAAGATTGTGCTACATTTGGTGCATATAATACACATTCAATTTCCGGTCTATTAAGGCAAACCTAAAATGAAGTTTTGCTTATTTATGCCGTATGCGGTGGTCGGGAACGTGTGTGCGGATTTTTTTAACAAGTGTGCGGCCGCACACCCTCTCACTTTGGAGGGAACATTGTATATAACCCAAGTGTTGACGGTCCCAGAAAGAGAGAGCGGCCGCCGAAGAATTGGCGTAACCAGGTCAAAAAGGTTCTATAAGGGGGTCCTGTTAGAAGCTTCAAAATCTGCGAGGATGTATGAATATGGATTAGGATGAGGGAAGAGCTGTATCGGGACAAAATATTGTGGCGATCTGCAAACAATGAGAACCCACCATACAATTAAATTACTGTACTATAGTAACTTAAATTCAATATTAAAAATTAATTCGCTTCCAAACTGGTCAAATAAAATAATTAAAACTATGCGGAAATTTGAAGAATATTTTTCGTTTAGGTTTTTGTAATTTTATTTGACCTTTTTATAGCGAAAGAATTTTTAATATTCGACTTTATTGCAATGTAAAGGTACTGTAAGACAGTCCAACGTTTTATAGAAAATTCAGAATTAAAATTATAGTTGAATATCTCCATAACAGTTGATATTAGGATATTGTTGCTCAAACATTTTCGACTCATAATTTAGCCAGAAATCTACCTTCATTGTGGACTAGCTCTGTTAAACCCTGTATATTGATATCAAACATAATAACTTCGTTGTTTGTCTGTCCGTAACTTCCTGTCCGTAACTGTTCATAATTTCGTTGAAATTACACGGCTGGACGTAGGGCGCGAACCTCGGACGCGCACATGCCAGCGTGGCAGCCTAGCGACATTATATACTAGGGCTTAGCGATATATAATATCGAGGGTGAAAAGCCAAAAGGGCGTTACTGATAATTTAAAACTTTACAGAGGAGCAAAAAAAATTTCTGTCAGTCTGATTTGGCCTATGTTTCTTTCATTACTGAACGATATCCATATTTGTTTATCCAAAACACATATCGTTTAATAATTAATCTAATAATTAATAATAAGAAATATTGACAAAATCAGATTGACAATACATTATTCTGCTCTCCTGTAAAGTTCGACAAAATTAATAAAGCTGTTTTGACTTTCTACTCTCGGTATAATATACTCGGTATAATTATTAGTGGCATGCTAATGAGCATGCCACTAATAAGCATGCCCTAACAACTGTACACACTTGCTCATTACTAGCATGCTTATTAGTGGCATGCTCTTGTCATAAAATAGAGACGCTTTTGTTCAAAATGGAAACTTTGCAAGCTGAAATAGAAAATTCAAGTGAACCAATAAATCAAAACAGTTCCCGAGTTTCCATCCGCACATTTTTGATTTTTGTTTTTATAATTTTTATTGTAAGATTTGAATCATTCATGCCTATTAATGAAGATTCATAAAAATTATTTCTTGCTATGTTATTTTTTCATAGCGGTGACCGAGTATTCCACAGACATTCGTGATTCCTATAATAAGTCACGCGGAGTAATGTTTTATCATCTCCCCAACGCGCCATATTTGTTTCTTCTGTCGCCGTCTGAGAAGATCGCATTGCTATGAGAAGCATGCTCATAATAAGCAAGCCTGTTCACACATGCTCCAAAGATACCCCTTCTCGTGGTGAATGACAGTGGCACGCTCATTACTAGCAATGTGCGTACACACATGCCACTAATAAGCAAGGTCTAAGGAAGGTCGATACTGAGCATGCTCACGTGCCACTAATAAGCATGTGTATCAGTAGCTTTACGTACGCCCTACGTTGCAATGCATCTCTCGCCACTGATGAAAGGAACGCGTGTAGAGAATCACAAAGTTTCTTTTAAATAAATAAATTAAGGTAATATTTGTATTTTTTCTTGTATTGTTGTATTGTATTGTTGATTTGTATTTGAGTTTATAAGATCTATTGTAATTAATTAATATGAATGTATTTCTGGTAAATACAATTTATTTATATATATGTATTGATGCACCTACAGACAAATATCAATGTGATGTTTTGTGGGTCTGAGATGTAAAAAAAAAAAAAAAATTATATAATAAAAAATTTAAAAAAAGGGAACGCTTTACTTTTCCCAGTATAGCCATGCTCCCTCTACCACACGGTAGCCCAAAAGGCTATAATTATTGCGAGGCGGCTGGAAACCGAACCTGGCCGCAGGCTGCTAGTTGTGCTGGTCCTGGGAGGACCATCACCCCCTGTTAACTGCTTACATTTACATTCTATTACTGTTTGTGATTTAGAAAAAATGCTTAGCGTACAAAAATACCCTTTCAATGGAAGTTAAATAATACAAAATAAAATCATTCTAACGAGATCCTAAAAAGAATTTACATCCTATCCGAATCCCTGGTAATATGTCACAACACTATCGAAGAATCGAGAACGGCCTATAACAATCTGACGTGATCTGCAATCTTCGGGAAGCATCTATAAACGTCTAGAAAAGCCAAGAAGCGACGAGGACCTTCTCCTTAACACTAGAATGATCCAGAAAGTATCAGTATTCGGATATAAATACAGCGCCGGCCGCGGCGCGGAAACAGGTGAAAACAGTGCGAAGTCGGCTGCGAGCCGCGAGGCCAGGGTGGCCAGGTGCGATAATTGAAGTGATAGATATCGAGCGAATAATCGAAATACTAACCCAAGTGGCAAAAAAATAAGCGATAAATACCGCGAGAGAGAATAGGATGGAATATTCTAGTGAATGTTAAATATTCACAAGTGATATGCTGCGAAAAAGTGTAATTTGAAGAATAGCGTTAAATTAAAGTAACTTTGTGCATTGAATAGTTAATTAATCATTAATTAATAAATTAATTATGAAAGGATGGTTAAGAAAATATATGGGGCGAGTGTTGAAGGCAAAAGATCTGTCATGATCAGATACTGCAAGTATTGGAGGATGGCTCTGTTAAAAGCCTCATCAACCGTAGAGCTTGCGTGAGAAGACAAGTATGAATGTAGTCGAAACTAAAGTGGTGTGCCAAGATAGAAAAATGTGGTGTTCTATCTTCTCTTCCTATCCTTGCGGGGAAAAGGTATTATGATTAGTTATTCAGTTGGTTAGCTAATTAGCTTCCAGCGTTTTCGTTCGTTCCTCCCGCAGCCACAACACGTGACATCATGTAATTTAACATACTCAAAATATTAACAGAATATTTAGAGTATGTTAAGAAAATTCAAGAACACAGTACTGGATTTTGTCTCCAGAGGATATGAATGTCATGTATATCATACACCAGCGGCGATTTTTATATACTTACAATGTAGTTCAATACTTACAATGATAGCAAAAGCAAAGCACATGTGTTAGCAAAATCACACAGAAACAAGTTATATAATAATGTGTGGATATTTCAATCGTGGATGGAACTGGTCAATATTGCATTGTGAAAAGTCATCACTTAAGCCAGCCATATGATATACCGTAAGGCCTATAAACACCTAAAGACTTCCCTCATAAATAGCTTCGTCTCTGTGTGAGACGTCTATAATATATCTTTATTCAAAATAAAACTATTTACCGTCGTCACAAACCTCCATCAGTAGACCATTCCCCGAGGTGTTCTGGTCTCTCTTCCTACTATGCAACTCAATTACTGTGATCATTAATAATATTTCATGCTCCTTCTGGGTCTATCAGGCTAAACATAACTTTTCACTGCCAGCCTGGAAATACAAATTATATATTTAATTAACCGATAAATGGATTACACAGGGAAGATAATAAATATGCTCATCTGTCAGATATTATTTCAGATGATTTGCGTCATTAAAAATGTTCATTAATTTAAAATTTTCAATTCACATTTTATTTTTTCTTGATTTGCAATTTTTCGGAGGGCTTTTTTTTGCTTACCTTTTTCCTACATTAATTTTCCTCTTCCTATATTTATGTAGATTCTCAATGTTTTACAATGGAGTGATTATTGGGAACTACTGTCTAATTTTGCTTGTACTATAAACATGATTTTTCCAGAACTTTTTGTGTACTTAATGAACTTTTCCAGTACTTATTCTGTTAACCAACGTTTTCTTTCTTTTTTTCTGAAACCTAAAAGGCTTATATATAACATTTTTACATGATTTAATATAAGAAATGATAATAATATGATTTAGATACAAAGTCATTTTTTTATAGTTGGCCGAGTTTTAACATTTTTATCACATCTGTTTTGAATTTGTCAGTGGTCAGTTGTTTGGTCTGTTGTGGCAGGTCATTGTATAGTTTTAATCCATTGCAAATTAGTAGGGATTGTCCTGTTTTTGTTTTGGCGTGTGTTATGTGATAGTTTTGAGCCATTCTAGTGTTGTGTTGACGTTTTCCATGTATTTTGTGTAATTTTATGTCTTCGTCTTGTGTTTCGCCAATTGCTAGTCTGTGAATGATTTTAAGTGTTTCGATTTTTGATTTTAAATTGTTGTGTTATATGGTTTATACAGTTTCAGTTGGTGTCCGGTATTTCAGATCATAGACCATTTTTAGTATTTTGTTTTGCTGTCGTTGGAGTCTGTTTAGGTTAGTTTTGTTTCCGGTTCGCCAGAAGGGTATCAAATATCCTATTCTGCTCTTGACGTATGCGTGGTACATCAGAATTTTAATTTTTAAAGGCTTTATGGCTGTGAAATGTAACAAAATAAAAAAAATAATAAAACTCCTTCAGTACTTCTCCAAGTCCAACAATCTTGAGTCATCTTCTCCCAGTCTTCGGGAGCTCCATACAGACTCAATGGATCCCGGTGGCAATCCTTGTACCTGCCGACCCGCAGCCCTTGTACCAACCTACAGGTTAATTCTTCTGCCCACAGGCTCTTTGGCTGCCCACAACCTCCCTGAACAAGACACGGTTCAGAAGCCCAGGCGTATCAAGCATGGTTGGAAGAAAGATGGAGACAAAGATCGAATAACACTTGAAGGGAATAAAAAAATTGCAATCAATTCAGAAATGGCAGACCACGCGAGAACTGAAGGTCATCATTTCGACAGTTATATCGTAGATTTAATAAAAATATTTTTAATAAGTAAAGAAACCAGATATTTTAGAAAACTTAGCGATTAATAGTAACAAAAATCAATATTCAAACTCCATCTATAACTTCCCCTCTCCTGCGCCTAATGACCACGCCTACATATCCACCGGACTCTAATCTCCACCCCACTCCTCACGCCGTCCTTTAATCTTAAGTTTAGTATTAGTAACATTACTGAAGATGATGCGTTAGCATCGAAAACGTTCTAATCGTTATAAACCAGGCGCGTGCAGTGGGAACATTGAATCATGACTTTTTGTAAACGTATATTTTGGAATAAAAAATAGAAATCAAATATTCATGCCACAGATTTTTATGATATATCAAAATATGAATGCTATGAATACAATTGTGATAGAAATATTACGAAACATATGTTGTATTCCGATTTTTCTTACAAATAATTGGTTACGTAAAAGTCATGCTGTGATGTTCCCACTTCACGCCCCTGTTAATAATTTCTGTTTGTAATTTCGAAAAATTATACATTATATATATAGTCCCTACCATTAGATCACTAGGCGAGTGTCTTAACCATTAGACCAACAAGATCCTCATGACATTGAAAACAAAAACATTCGACGTTGGCTCAATAATGGTACAGAGGTGTTTAAGGCTACCATATTAATATTCCATCTATTCTCAGCGTTACAACCCTTGGTGGGTCCTAGCTGCCTCCAAGAAAGTCCTCCATGCTGCTCTGTCACTGGCTGCCATTTTCCAGTTTTGCTGCCCCAGGGCCCGCCAGTTCGCAACGACGCCATCTAACCACCTCAGTTTTGGTCCTCCGACACTACTTCTACCCATTGGGTCATTAAACAACACCCTTTTTGGGGGCTCCAGATCACCCATGCGGTGTAGATGACCCAGACAGCGCAGTCTGTTAATCTTAATGAACTTGACTACGCTGACGTCCTGGTAAAGATCATAGCGTTCGGTGTTATACCTTTTACGCCATGTTTAACCGTCATTAATAGGTCCATATATTCGGCGTAAGATTTTTTTTATGAAGATTACTGTAGCCAAATCGAGCCGCTTTTCCTTATGTGATGTCCAAATAAGAAGGAACATTATGTAAGTAAAGTTACGTAAGTAAATTATGCAAATAGGATTTAGAATCGCAAGAATGTGAAGTTATTTATATATTTTTTTAACGAGACACTTAACACTGGGTATAAAGTAAAATAAAAAATTACTTTTTTCAAGTTCTAGTAACATCCATCTACATACATATTTAGTATATCAATGCAGGGCGATCATGTGCGAATATGCAAAAAAGAATTGATTTAATAATGTCATGTGTCGTGGCTGGGATAAAAATCCAGTACTGTGTTATTGAAAAATTTGAACAAACTTAAAATATTATTAACTAATGAATATTCCAAGATGTTTCGTATTAGTGATGTATGGAATATTTTTAGACTTCGATTTTTAAAATCGTGAATCTTCCCAATTATAATAATTTCGTTGTCTGTCCGTCCGTCCGCGTAACTTCATCCGTAATTTTTTTGTAGTAAAATTTTATTTTTCGAAAAAAAATTTTTTTTCAAAAATCAAAGCGAGCCTACGGTTTACTGTAACATCCAGGCACTGAGTGGAACTTCATTCAGTATAAACAAATTCAAATCTCTTCTGGCCACTTCTACGCGCAGTTATCTAAACCATGAAAATATTTGTTTTAAAAAATATTGGTACATTAAGAAGAAATCTGAATCAAGCACCTTATTGTCTGTTGAAGTCCTGACGTTGTGTAATAATTCACATTAAATTACAGACTTGATGATTTATGGTGTAAATATCAGAGATGGGCGTGGTTAGTGGTTATTATATTGAATATAATTCTAGGAAGTAAATAGTATTACGTGGAACGCAGCGGTAAAAAGCATGCAATTTACGAAAGCTTTTCCTCGAGTTTATTATGCAGCTTTTTTAATATATTGCGTTTTATAAACGTATAACATTATTTTAATTAAAATCATTTCCTATTATTGCCCTACTAGGTGATGGAATAGGCAAGACTACTAATGAAAAACAAAGTGTATAGAATTAAGAACAACGTTGCAAAAAATGAATATTTAGAGACTGTGCTGTTTGAGATTTGAGATAAAAGAAATAGTTTAAAAGTCTACACTTTTATTAATAGAATATTCGGACAAAAAAATATTTAACATAATATATGGGTACCTACTGATTGCGAAGAACGAGCGAGCACTGGACGTTTTTGAAAGGAAATTTTTTAAACATATTTCTGTACCGAAATCCCTGCTGAAATCGAGATCAATAGCGAAGAAGCTTAGGAAGGTCATAGTTAAGATGGAGCGACAATGTCCTCAAATACATATCTGCCTTGAAGGTTCACAATTGCAAAGAACTGGCGCAGGAAGTAGGAAGGCGCAGGAAGATTTTAGTGGAGGAAGACTCTTCGTAATTTTTACACAGCAATAGAAAACAAAAAGAAAATGTGCTATAAATTTGTGAAAATCTATTCTTCGATTGCGATTAGAATCCTTCGTAATTTTACTGTGGAACAAAACTTTCGAAACCTCTAGGACCTTCCACTACATTCTGGAACACACGAACACACTCTGGAATTAGCTATACATTAGAGGAACGTCTAGAACAGTCAGGAAGTGATGAGAACAAACTAAAAACATCTGGAATATTCGGAAAGCCAACGTGTTTTCTATAAAATCAAAGCCGGGTCGCGGCCACAGTTACTTTTATTTTGACGTTTCTACCGGTGCGAGATTAGCGACAAGCCGTAGCGATCAGTGTTACCAACGCGTGTGTGATACCAATAACGCGCAGATTGATAAAACGAAATGCTTACGTGCGATATTTGAACAAAAATTTCTCGAAAGTGTTACCCAGCGATAAAAACGAATTTATAGACGAGAGATAAATTACGAAATAATGTGATTTAAATAATAGTGTATATTTGTCTCCTAAATCCACGATCGGTGATAATATTATATAATTAAGATTTACGAAAAAAATTAAGATGATACAATTACAATAATTCACTGTTTTTCAATCTTGAATAATTTTGGTGTCATTAACATTTTTAAAACTATTTCTTATTTAAAATCATTCGGTGACGTCATACGCCAGACAGTTAAAAATCTTATCTGAAATAAGAAATTCTGTGCTCCATTCTCAAGTCATTTTATTAACTATAATATATTTAGTAGTCTTAAAAATATTTATTATATTTATGTTCATCCCATCGACTTGCCGCAGATGGCGGTGGATCCTGTTTTTTTTTTCATATTATTCCTCGGAAAGGGATTGCCTTTTGTGTAGTTTGGGATACGGTCGTGTGGGCGCGGGTCCAGTGCATGTATAATCAACCGCTGGACCACGTAAAATTTGAAACAAATCAACATGAAGACTTATTTAAAAAATATGAAAATCGAAATAATTAATCAATAAAAAAATTTACAATTAAATTAAACACAAAATTACTTGGACCATTATATTTTTAGTAACACCAACCGGTATAAGAAGTATTCAATCAATACATTTTTGAAGAATAATAATAATAATAATTGGATAACTAATATATATACTCACCTCAAGGGCGCTTTATACAGAAAAATTATTATCTTACAAAACAACTTACTGCTAGAAAAAAAAAACTTATTTACTATTACTTATTCACTAGGTGGCATGCAAGAAATGGAATTAAAATTGAGTACTATAATAGTTGGGAGTGCCTGAAAGAATTAGATGTTTTCGCGGAGTGCACAATAGGAGTGGAAAACATTAGCTAGCGTTGTTGTGGTCAGATTCTATAACTTTTTATAGGATTGTCTAAATAAATGCGTCTTAAGTTGTTTTTTGAACTGTGGTTAGCTGTCTGTTTGTCTCAGTTTATTAGGTAGTTTGTTCCATAACTTAGGTCCAGCCACCGCGAAAGCACGATCACCGAAATTAGTTTTTAGAATACATTTTTGGTACTACCGAAAATACAGTGATTTTGTGCATTCTGAAAAATTGTAATTTTAGCAGTAAAATTAATATTTATTTTTTTAATTGCTTGAAATTTTGTTCAATTAATGAAGTGATTTATCTCAAGTAAAAGCGATCTTCTATCTGATTTTTGTTGTCTAATGTTGTCATTAAATACATCGACACGATCAATTAGTTCATTTAAAAGTTGCACTGCGCGTTATGGCGTGCTTATTCATTACATCCATTCTGCATTGAGAAATGTGTTAAAGTTGAGTTGTGTACTTGAGAAATATATAGGGATGGCAAAGTTGAGAACGATGTAAAAAAGAGGATGATCGTCGCAAATACAGGGAATGGCATTCTGAATGCTGAAATTAGAGTTTTTCACATAATAAAGTTCAGATGCACTCACGTATTCACGCCTAAAATTGACAATACTAGTATGAATCAGACTGAATGCGATGGAAGAAAAAATGCGTGTGAATAAAAAGAAAAAAAGAAGAAGAAAATTGATTTTCATTTACAATTTGTACTGAATTTAATATTTATTTTGATGTTTTAAATTATCATTTTTATCTACCTATTAATGTTATTTTGCACCGTATAAAAATTTTAAAAAAGTAAATAAAAAAATTAATAAAATACGTCTGCAGTCTGGGAACCCGTGTCGGGATCGAAGTTTCTTACGCCTTTTCTTCAATTCCGAATGTACCTACTTCGATATGGAGATCTAGAGAGAGAGAGAGAGAGAGAGAGAGAGAAAGACGCATGAAGGGGGCATAAGGTTTTTTCCTTACGTGACGATTTCTACTAGTTAACTCCTACCGCAAGTCGCGTTAAGGAACTTCGTTACAATTAGGTGTGTAGAGCTGTTGAGTAGTGTATCAATAAATGAAGAATGAATCGGTAATATGGCTCCGTCATGTGGAACGTATGAGCGAGGAGATGATGTTTAAAGTTTCAATAACAGAAGAATGTGAATGAAAGTGTACATGTGTATCAGGACAGAAGAAACGTGAAAAGGACGTGAAACATACATGGAAGTTAGTTTTATTTATTTTTAAATTTTTTAACAGAAAAATGTTGACGGCAGCTGGCAAAATAAACGACCCTGCTGTCGGTGTTGGTGAGTATAAAAATTGTGAAGGTGTGTGTGTTTATTTAATTGGTCCTTGGGCCAAGGACGTCTGCAAGGCCGTGGGCCCCGCGCGGCTGACAGATCTCCCCGGATTACATGTTGAGGTGGCGGTGCATTTTAATATTATCTATTGTGAATCGAGAAATAACAGGTGTTTTGATAACCTTTAAAAATCGACTCTTCTATTTTTATCAGACTTGGTCCACACGTTTTTTAGTTACTCCTGGCTACATTGTAAATCGAAAATGATCAAGCAGTATTTTCAAATTATTTATCCATTTATTTTAATGCACCGTTATGGATGAAAATGAAAGTATATCTTTAATTTCTTATGTATATTTATTTGCACTTTATCTGGACTGAAACTTATAAGCGATATTTCACCCGCTTCCCGATGATCAATCGAGCTGAAATTTTGCTCACGTGACAATACACAATGACTATACATGAATCAATTATCAGAATCACTAATTTATCATTTCATCCATCATAATTAATTAATCAAAATTTGTTATTGGAAATTGGTTTATGAGCTCGCCAAAAAAAGATGGGGATAGTTTCCTACAGAAGTGATTATGTATGAAATTATATACTTTACAAACGCATTCAGAAAAAATAAGTAGGAAATATTTTTTTTAAAAAGTTGAAAATTATATTACATTAAAAAAATATATTTTAAAAAAAGTACGCTTATATTTAATGTATTAAAAAGTAAAAAAATAAATTTTCTGACAAATATTTGCTTTACTCTCAAAATACTCTTGGCAATTTAAATTTGATTAATTAGTTTATCTTTTTGGTACGATACAGAAAATACAGCTCAAAAAGGTATCCACTCAAAACATTGTAAAGTCTCTTACACGACGTTTGATAATAATTTACATTCAAATTATTTGGACAGCACGATAAATAATAATTTAAGTATGGTCGAATCACATTTAGATGAAGATAAGACGGCGTATATTTTTATGAACCGTAATTTTAAAGGAATTACTTCTGAGCATTCGTTGTATTTATTACTTTGTCCAAATCACGAAATGAATGAATGGCCAAATACGCACCCAGCGACTCCGCAGTCCTTGACTTTTATCTCAGCAGAACATTCTACATTCCTCAAAATACGAGGCAGCCGACGGAATTTTATAAAAATTATAATTATTTTTGAAACACGAAGCGCAAAGGGGAACAAAAGTATTTCAATGCCCCAAGAATGCGCAGACGATGCAGCGTTAGTGGCTAATAGTGAAGTTGATCTGAAATGCCTGGTGACTTAAATGTCCGATTTATGCATGGAGAGCAAACTTCTGATGAATGTCAGCAAATCGAATGTGATAGTGTTCAAGAAACGGATTGCCATCCGTTAGTAAATATTACCGACGCTCGTCCTATAAAATTTTTTTGACCATCCGTAAGTATCGCAATATTGTACTGCTCTTGTCTATGATTTTAGAACTGTCAGAGGCGAATTATATCTCTTTTCTATGGAAACGAAACATAACTTCTATAAACATAACCTAAAATTTCTCGCTCGCACCGGATTTTTGGGATACTTCTGATATAATAATACAAATAAAATAGATAAAACCAAACATCACAGAGTTGGCGGAGAAGCAAACGGGATACCGTAAAAGTTTTGTTAAAATCCCGTCGATTAGATACACTGAAATGACATTATAATAGTATTTAACGGTGACAAGAAATGCGTCATTTATTATTTTATGTATGATATTTTGCGGCACTCTTGCTTCTAGAAATAAATAGAATATTTTACATTTACTGTCTTCTTTGCTGTCTTCAAACGACTTCTTTGTTGTATATTTGTTGGTACTACCAGATATCTACCAATAAAAGGATAAAAGCAGACTGGTGCAACTGAAATGCTTGAGATAGGTCATTTATGTGGCTTAGAGGTGAGCGTGACCGCAGAGAGGGTATGCTATACAGGACCCAGAATTTTTCGGGGGCTTCGTAACGTCGTGTGGAATACCGCAAAGACACAAATACATATCTCTTGCTCCAAATGTTTATGTAACCTCCGGGCCGTAAATTCCCTTTGTCGGCCCTGAATGTAAGAGAAGGGTGTAAGTGAAGGTATGTAAAATACACGTCGCGAATAGTGATCAGAGGACCTCCGCGAAAAGTCTGATGTGACCAGAAAAACCACCTAATGATGATCCCAATAGAAGGTGGCCCTCAATGTCATTACAGTAGAGATTTATCTTGATTTTTTATCTCAGGAAGAGTGTGATGGTGAGTGTTCCTGACGCGAATCGCCGAGAAACAAGGAATGAAATTTTACGGAAATAGGGATGAATGACAGGATAAGAATGGAAAGGAGGTGGTACGAATTTGGACTGTAATTTATGTAATAAGGAAATAAACACGGATGATAGACGAACTCACCACCGCGAAAGTGTTTCTTCTCCTTTCAGTTTTACTAAATATTCGATAATTTGGCAATTCACTCAAAAGATCTCGAATCTTGGCTTTTATACGGATCTAAAGCACTTTATACACAATTGTTGAATTGAAAGTCCTTCGAAAAGTTACTTCGAGATCGTCAATTCGATCGATAATTGACACAACGACACTCTCTTGACGGCAGATAGATTACGACTAATTAAGGTGTAGTACGAAGGAAAAGGGAAGAAGGGGGTTGTGACGTCAAATACCAAATATGGTTTTCGCCGGTGTCAAAACAGTACTGATTTGACAGTTTATAAGATATCTCGAAGCTTCCGGTATATATTCGCGTATTCGATCAGCTCCAGACATTTCAAAATTATTCTTAAATTGTTCAAACCGTTCGGAAACAATCGACCGAGTACAGTTATTCTTGCTTTAAGAAGTACTTTTACTTAAGTAAGTTAAGGGAGAAGATGTCTCCAAATACCTTTACTTTTTTAATGTGTCTCAGTTGATAAAAGCATTACTAAGAGTTTTATTGATTTGTGAATTCATTGAGCCATCTGAACAATTGATAAGCTAATATCAATAATAGTGTTACATATTCAGATTTAACCAAAACGAGGGTTTAAGGGTTGGTCTTGGTATATATTTTCACAACAGTCCATAAAAAATTACATATAATTTGTATATAAAGAAAATATAAAACTAAAAAAAATAATAAACATGTTGATATTTTTAATATGTAAGTGCTCAAAACAAAGTACATTTTTATTAATTATAAAAAAATAGTTAAATAAATAGCCCACCAATTAACACCAACAACTCCATTAAGTGTTAATATAGATGATTTTCCAAAAGCATCTATACGTCATAAGAACGTCAACATATATATTTATCGTATCGTGATATTAAATAAAGGTTCTAGAAAAATTAATGGAACGGACTATTTGCTATTAATTTACATTAATAGTCCCTGTTACCATTTTTCTTAGAACTCCCATCTCTACGTCCCACAGGTGTTCATGTATGTACGTATGCACATTGATTTCGAGACCTAATCTTGTTTGGTCCTGTTGAGGTATTTTTCTTACTCCTTTCTCAGTCTCTTGATCTAGGTCCGCTGACCACCGTAACACCTGTCCGAGAAGCCAGGCTTCCCAAATATTTCATATAATTTAATAATTTCGTTATGTTCGTATTTTCATGCACACGAAAATATATTCATGGAGAAATGTAAGAAAATTGCTTTTCTGAAGAAAGCTATATTTATCAACTAAGATAAATTATAGAGGTCTCAGAGACGTAGCTGTGATTTAATAGAAATGCGAACACGGAATGCGTGTCGCATCAATATTCTTACTATTCTCAAAATAAGCTCAAAACTCTCAAAATGCTTGTGCTTATATGTGAAAATAGGACTAACTTGCTGGTGTCCTAGAATAGGGCTCGAACTACCGACCAACCAGATCACCAGGCGAGCATCATGACCACTACATCAACAAACTACTCGTTTTTTTTACATGGAAACGTGTATTGAAGTCTATATAGGGCGGCCCAGAGCTTATCATGTGATTACTTTACACACCAAGTTCACCTTAAGAACGACCACATATTATAAAGTTGTATAAATGTTATAAATCAGTTTCTTTCATATATTCGAATGGAGTATATGGGAGAAAGGAAATAGAAACATATATGGTCCTTCCTATCATATAGTATAGATAGATTTCGCAGCTGATAATGATCTTACTTACTTTTATTAATGACTTAAATAAAATAATAAAAACCTTGTAAAAAATTAATTTTTTCAATTTTCGCAAGGTTTTTATCATTTTATTCGACTTGTATTAAAGCAAATGAATTTTTCATAATCGACATAAGTTACTGTAATGATAGTTCACCTTTTTGCAAAAAATTAGTAAGAAATATTGATAAAAAAATGCAAACTTTGATATTGCATATCTCCATAACTATTGATATTAGGTCATGGTTGCTTGAACATTTTAGACTCATAACATAGTCAGGAATCTACCTGCCAAGTTTCTGCTGCTATCTCTGGTACATCCTGTATTTGTCGAGAGATATGTCAAAATATGCAAATTTCACTCATTTACACCATATAAGAAAAATCAACTATTTAAGTAAGTTTAAAAAAATGAGGTTTTTTCTACCTTCTAAAAAATTTATATTTTTTAAGATAGGAAATATTAGCAGTTTACGGTCGATATAAGATTTTTATATGTTGTGATGTTTATATAAAATAGGTTGTAAACAAAACAAAAAAGAGAATACATGTTAATAATAAGATAAAAAATATTGATGCTTTTCTAGCAAGCCGCCGTTTAAGAAACTTTGATGCAAATTTTGATGCATTTACGAGAGCGTATCTCGCATCCACGTGTAGAAAAGTTATTATGCCAGTTGCGTCCACGTAAACAAAAGGTTTTATCCACTATGTGCACACGAAAGTCTCTACCACAGAATAGAAACGATGCAGTATCGATGTCCCAAAACTACTTGTAGCTTAATTCGATTTTAAGTAAGGGTCTTGCACTCCAAAAACGTAATGATTTTTTTTTTCATTTTCGGGGATGAGAAGAGACCCGGGTTCTCTTGACCGTGTAGAATGTTTAGGACTCAGGCGCGGACGCGCTGAGGCGGTAGGTAATTATCAGGATCGGTGGTCATAGACCTATTTTTGTAAGAATCCGACGAAATTATTGAATCAAATAATAGACAACACTTCATCAAAATCTCGTGACTGAATGTGATTAGATAGGTTAGGTTGGGTTATTCATTTATTTCTCTAGTTTCGGATATTAATTAATTTATTCAGTAGTTATAGGTACAATCACTGAACAACGTTATCTGTCTTTATATTTTTATACAATTTATAAAATTCCTTGTATTTAATGTCTCCTAGTATATTTATTTTATTTATTTGTGTGCATATAGTGCATAGCATCAAGTACACAAGTAAGCTATCAAAATAACAATCGCAAAGGAGATACACATTTAAAGTAACTTATAAGTAAGCAAAGTATAAAGAGCAGTTAAATAAAAAAATATATAATTGAATAAAACACTATATATATGGTGTATAAAAGCAAAGGCAGCAATATCCAAAAAAAAATATTGTCATCGAGGATTACTAATTTATAATTTATTTAATACGAGATTTTATAGGAATCATAGCCCATAAATTTAAAGGAAACAGGATTTTGGGAAAGAAAGGATAGATACATTTAATCTAGAATTCAGTACATTTTAAATTAGTAATCTTTGGTGACTGCATTCAAAACATTTTTTTAATTTGTCCGCCTCTGCTTTTATACCCAATTAAGTAAAAATGATGTGAAAAATAAAAACGCCAGTTCTATATACTGAGCATTTAACTTTTTCTTAAATCGATTTTCACATTTGTTTTTTATATAATATGTTCAAAAGCTTGTTAATCTAGAACTCATTCCTAATTTGTATTTAGGTATTTATTTGCAATAGTTTTAAATATTGTTTACAATTTATTTTATCGTTAATATATTATTTATTATTAATTTATCATGTGTAATTATATCGTAATCAAAATGTTCATAAAATATTTATACTTTGCACTCCAATGTCATTCTAGGATCATCCATTAGAGTGATTTGACCTATTGACGATCGTTTTGTTAAAAAATAGAAAAATAAAAATAAAATTACATTGTTTCGTATACATAGTTGAAATTTGCTCGATTTCTTATTAAAATTCGGTGAAATTATTCCAGATATTGTGAATTCTGAGGACCTCAGATACCTCAGTCCAGACTCAGACAGTCTCCTGTTTCTAACGCTGTATTTACCTGCACGTGAATCCCATTGGTTCACAACATGGCCCCTCAATACATTACCGACTTCTGCATTCCATTTTACGCAAATAACTGACAACTAACTCTTCGCTCAGCATCAACATCAACACAAATAGGTTAGTTGTAGTAAATCGCGTCCACAAAACCAATTTCGGTGACCGTGCTTTCACGGTGGCTGGACCATATTTGTGGAATAAACTACCTGATAAACGGAGACAGACAGCTTACCACAGTTCAAAAAACAATTAAAGGCGCATTTATTTAGACAATCATATAAAAACCAGAATCAGGCCGTTACATCACTACGTAATGTTTCCCACTCTTAGTATGCACTCCACGAAAATACCTGATTCTTTCTAGCACTCCCAACTGTTAGAGTTTTAAATGATAATTCCATTTTTTGCATGTTATCTAGTGAATAAGTATGTAACAGTAAATAAGTGTTTTTAGTCAGTAAGTTGTTTTGTGAGAAGCGCCCTTGAGGTGAGTATTCACAAAAACGGCGCTATATAAATGATCTGTTATTATTATTATTATTATTATTATTATTATTATTATTATTATTATTATTATTATTATTATTATTATCATTATTATTATTATCATTATCATTATCGTTATCGTTATCGTTATCGTTATCGTTATCGTTATCGTTGTCGTTGTCGTTGTCGTTGTCTTTGTCTTTGTCGTTGTCGTTGTCGTTGTCGTTGTCGTTGTCGTTGTCGTTGTCGTTGTCGTTGTCGTTGTCGTTGTCGTTGACATTGTCGTTGTCGTTGTCGTTGTCGTTGTCATCGTCGACGACGTTTGTTGTTGTTGTTGTTGTTGTTGTTGTTGTTGTTGTTGTTGTTGTTGTTGTTGTTGTTGTTGTTGTTGTTGTTGTTGTTGTTGTTGTTGTTGTTGTTGTTGTTGTTGTTGTTGTTGTTGTTGTTGTTGTTGTTGTTGTTGTTGTTGTTGTTGTTGTTGTTGTTGTTGTTGTTGTTGTTGTTGTTGTTGTTGTTGTTGTTGTTGTTGTTGTTATTGTTGTTGTTGTTGTTATTATTAATATTATTATTATTATTATTATTATTATTCACCAACTCACGTCGCCCACTAAAATCCCACATTTCGTTCCTTTCATAATCAATTTTACAGATACGTGTACTTTTGTTTGGATTTATTGATTATATGTATATCGATTATTGTGCAGTAAATAACGAATGAAGCACAGACCTAGACGATCGTAAATCAAATAGCAATAATTACGTAAATTGTACGAAACGAGCATTACCCCATTACCGAGTCACCTGGCGCACGGATCGTGTACTACATATTTGTTGATCACTTCAATTACCCACTGAATTATTGCGTTACAAGAACTTCCTACATCGGTTGCTATCACAAACACATTGTTTCTGCTTTAAATTAATTAATATCAAATGGTTTAATGTCCGCAACAAATGCCGGATACGTCCAATGGAACAGATTCATCTTGCAGTGGTACAGATCGCTGAGGCGTGACCAGTAACTAACCAAATTAAGTATTGATCGAGTGCATTGACTAAAATTATACTGCTAACTGATAACATCGATGCTATTAAAGTACGATAAAGATTTTCGATCAACAAAAATATTACGATTTTGTTGCATAATTATTCGCTGTGTTAAAAAAATCATCATCATCACTTTGGGCTCTGCAACCCCTGATGGGTCTTTGTCTTAGCCTCCTCGTGAGTCTTTCTCCACCCATCTCGTTCTTGTGCCAGTTCTCTCCAGTTCTGAATCTCCCAGGCAGATATGTCATGGAGGATGTTGTCGCTCCATCTTAATTTTGGTCTTCCTAAGCTCCTTCGCCCTATCGGTCTTGAATTCAGCATGGACTTCGGTACTTGTTGTTCGGTAATTCTCTCCACATGACCCAGCCACCGAAGTCTTCCCAGTTTTATAAATTTTGTGATGCTTAGCTCCTTAAACAAAGTATTAAACTTATTGTTGGAAGTTCTGCACCAAAGTCCATTTTGTGGAACCGGTCTCGCGTCTCTGCATATGTGAGCACTGCTCTGATAAGCGTTTTGTACACTAATATTTTAGTGTTCCTGGACAGCAGTCCGAATTTTATCTGATTTGGTCTTGCGTCTCTGCATATGTGAGCACTGCTCTGATAAGCGTTTTGTACACTAATATTTTAGTGTTCCTGGACAGCAGTCCGAATTTTATCTGATTTGGTCTTGCGTCTCTGCATATGTGAGCACTGCTCTGATAAGCGTTTTGCACACTAATATTTTAGTGTTCCTGGACAGCAGTCCGAATTTTATCTGATTTGGCCTTGCGTCTCTGCATATGTGAGCACTGCTCTGATAAGCGTTTTGTACACTAATATTTTAGTGTTCCTGGACAGCAGTCCGAATTTTATCTGATTTGGTCTTGCGTCTCTGCATATGTGAGTACTGCTCTGATAAGCGTTTTGTACACTAATATTTTAGTGTTCCTGGACAGCAGTCCGAATTTTATCTGATTTGGTCTTGCGTCTCTGCATATGTGAGCACTGCTCTGATAAGCGTTTTGTACACTAATATTTTAGTGTTCCTGGACAGCAGTCCGAATTTTATCTGATTTTGGAAACGGAAAAAACAGCGATTTGCGCTTACTACGGGCTTCTGGATCTCCTCTATAGAATTTTTTTGTCTATTATCAAGGATCCTAGGTGTGTAAATCTTGGTACGGTTACATTTATAAATTATATACCAAAATAAATTATATTGTGACATATTTTGTGGTATATCTCTGATAGCTCTATGATAGGGTGCCGGGAAAAATGGAGGAGAATGTTCAAGAGAGCAGGAGTTCATGAAGATCACGATTCGTCGTCATGACGTGGATGATTAAATTACATGTGAATTTGGTGAAGTCTTCCAATAATCCACTTCAGGAAGTCAAGAATGATAGCTGTGGTAGTGTCATTGTGAAGAAAAAAATGCCGTAGTTTCATATAAATATGTAGGTATAATGATCATTTAAATGATAGTAATAACACGAAGTAAGTAAAAAATCTGAGGACAGTTCCGAAGCCGTAGAGAAAATCAGTTCGACAGCCGTTGGTTACTAGACTGCGCCATGTGACCAGTGCCTCGTGGTTACCCAGTGGTGCGCGCCTCGACTCTAAGCACGCGTGTTATTGGATAGCCCGCGTATAACTTTTGTATATCGGCACAATGACACCCACAAGAGGTTCCGTTATCAAGAAACTAATTTCCTGGTTCGGCAACATGTCAACCATTCTGTACCTGATTTTAAAACAAGTAATTTTGCTGACGCGATCGATGCCCGACGCCATGTTTGTGTAACCTGTACGACTACAATAAACGTGATAAATGATGTGATAAAGGTCATTACGGAGTAATTTCCCTTGCATTCCATCCTTCGTGACTCGTACTCGTTGTAGGGCCCCCCTCTGAGACGAGCGCAGAGAACAGAGTCTGCAGGAAAGTGCATCTTCGCGTGGAGTTTGCCCTGCATACCATGAGCAACAACTCGCCTTTGACGACTGGCAGTGGTCAACGTCAGTTTATTTATTGGCAATCAGTGTTAAGTATCCGTAGCATCATAAATCACGGCGCTAAAGTGAGACGGTTGTGTGAACTGCTATAAAACCTAACCTAACCTGGCCTAACCTAATCCAGCCTAACCTGAAGTAACATAACCCTGACCTCGGTCATCTAAACCAAAGAGATTGGATATGTTTACAGAGAGGGGTAATCAATTTGTCTTGAAATTAATATTTCCTAAAAAACCCAATGAATCCAAAATAGACGATATTTATGTACACTTTCAGATTCTACGAGAAATATCAATACATCTGTCAAATATAAATATTTTTTTCATTCTTCTCCTTCAGTCTTCATCTCTCCACTGCTGGGTATAGGCCTCTTTCACATCCTTCCCACATCCTTCCATCCTTTGTTGTTTGCTTCTTGTAGTCATTTCATCTTCCCCGCAGCGGCTATATCGTTGGCTCATCTGTTTTAAGGTCTTCCGACGCCTCTCTTATCATCCCAAGGTCTCCACTTCCAGAACTCAAGAGTACCTACATCTTGTGGCATCCTGCCTCGCAACACGCCCAGCTCATTAGCTCATTGCTACATTAACTTCGCTGTACGATCAATCATGCCCACTATTCTGGTTTTACGCTTGATTTCATCATTTCTGAGGCTTGTATCAAGCATGGATCTCTCCGTTTGAGCGTTTGAGATCTTCTTTATTTCTTTCATTAAAGTGTACATATTGACTTTCATTTAATATTTCGATACTTTGGATAAAGACATTATAGTATGTGTGTGAAACATGATTTCTACCAATTCAAATTCATAGAAATTGACGAAATTACTGATTGAGATGAAGAGATGAAACTACACAAACCCATGAGAATAGACCCTGTTATGGTCAAATTTAATATATTCAAGATAACATTGTCACGCAGTAAGCGTTGCCATAGCCGAAAAAATGTTATGCTTTCATTTATCGCTCATCTTTTAATTTTTTATTTTCTTCCCTAAATTTTTCTTCCTCCTTCAAGAAGAAGATGTACTATTATAAACTCTTCATCTATCATTAGTCTACTACTAATTCAGAGAATATTTGTTGAACACTTTAAATTTATTGCAATGATTCTGGAGCAGGGAGAACCTCTAGAAGGAACCTCAAACTCAAACATCAAAGCTTTCTCCATCCTACAAAAGTGACAGTTTGGGTGGCTGTGTTATCAAAGGCAAATCTGTTACTGTTAATTCAGAATAATTTGTCAAGATATTGAGGGATTTTTTCCAGAGGCAATTCCAGCCATTCCCAGGATACGATAGGACAACGTGTCATACATCTAATGTGACTATACCGGTGGTAAAGGAAATATTTCCCAACAAATTGATTTCGCGTAGAGGTGACATCCCGCAGCCCAGATTTTACCCCTCTTGATTGTTTTAAGGGGGTTGTCTCCAAAATCGTGTTAACTTGGATAAACAAGGATAAGGATAACTTGGATAAGCCACAATATACCCAACTTCAGGTGAATAATCGTCATGGGAT
>JADDOH010017953.1:0-20407 GCA_016648135.1 Agrypnia vestita
TTTATAACTCATTTACGTGCACGTAATATTTTATTGATAATCGAGTTATCTTACATCTCTCACATGCGTTATTGCATTTACTTGATGGACACATTCATTACGATGTACTTGCTAGTATACGACCACCTTTTTAACGAGTCGTGGCGAAACAGCTAAACGACCCGGTAATTGTCGCAATAATTTAATAATCATTACAACGTAATTGCAAATGATTGAATGGAGAAAAAAAGGAGGAATGAAGATAGAAAGGAGGAATTACGAAAAAATCAAATACTATCATCATCAGCAGCAGCGGTTACGGTAACAGACCTTATGTACGAATATTTCCCGACTGTCTGCAACCTGCCTGCTTTGTTTGTTCCCGCACCGACTCTGTAAAGTCTACCAGCGTACAAATTTAATGTATGTCTTCCATTAAAATGTTTTTCTTTTTATTTAAATACAGTAATAGATTGGTTGTGTAGCTGTCGTAAAATTTTACAAAAATAATAAAAATGTTGGGTTTTGTTCACATTCATAAAAATAAAAATAATTTTCTCTAATAATAAATGTATTGCACGAGAAATAATTTATTAAACTATATATAAATTTATCCCGCATTATAAAACATATTTCACAAAAAAAAGTGAACTGAATTTTCACATCTGCTAATATTGCCTTGGACTCCGTGATATTAAAATATACTTGTCTACAACCTCACTTTGATACTGTCAAGACAATGGTCACTCTTATTTGTTATTTTGTATATATTTTTATTATTTTTAATGAACTTATGCATTTTTCTTCACGAAGTTATTACTGCTAGTAACATTTGTCTATGGCACTGTCAGTTTTATAATTTTGATGTTTATTAAAAAATTAATCTGATAGCTTTCGTTTTGTGTTGTTTATTATTATAATCCTTAAACTTAAATTTATTAAATATAATTCTTTTTATATGTATGAAAATCGTTTCGCCATGGGAGACAATATATTGTAATCCATATCTTAGCACAATCTACCAAAATGAAAGTTGTTTAATTAATGTTAAAAAAATCTGTTTCAAAGTTTAAATAACCCTTTTCGACGTTATGTAGCATTTAAATAACTTTGTTAAATCCCATTGTATTTTTTCAAAAACAGCAAATCTTGAGCAACAAACCTAAAAATCTACACCTCTGAAATCTTGAATGAAACGAGTTTTTTAATAATTAATGACCATGTCATAGCGTCTTAACTTTTGTCAGCCTTTCAAAGATTGACAACACGATACATTTTGTAAGAAAAAAATAAAATGTAAAAATATAATTTTTTAATGTTCATTGGATAAGTTGGTAGATATTTATTGTAAGTGCAATGACCCTATTGTCCTGTTTGGAGTTTTTGGTGTTTATAATCTTTTCAAAATTAGCAAATTAATCCTGGAAAACTGACTAATAGTTATAAAAATAAATAAACAATTTATTTTTGTTTCTTTTTTCTAATGCGTTTAATGATAAATTGATTTGATCTTTATAAAACATGCTGTAATATATTTAGATGGAGAATTTTCCCCTCTCTTATTATTATTCTTATTATTATCATACAACCCATTTTATTAAAAAAGTTTTCCCATTGACATATTTGAAGAGCGAGGATTGAAGTTTAAGCGATCTTTGATATCTTTTCGTGACGTTTTATCGATAAATATTTTCCCAGAATTTCCTCACTGTATAAAATAACTTATGTACCACTTTGAGAGTACATCAACAGCGAAGCGAAAATCAATAAACGATTTGAATTCTTCGGGTTTTTTGCTCGCCTTTAAAAAATAATTCTTGTATTGATACGAGTACAGCGTGTGATAAATAAAAATGTATTTTTTAAAAATTTGTAATTAAATACAGGTCGAAATTTCAATATGTGAGTCAAAAACATTAGAGATGTTTAAATAATGATGGTTTTTCAGTATTTTCAAATCATTTAATGGAAAATAATTATACTTTCAATAAAATTTTCGGATTATTTATTTTATATGTAAATAATGTTGGTTTTAATTTGGAATCATTGGAAATATATAATAGAAGTAATGCCTGTAAATGTGACCAAAAATAAATAAATTTCTAACTTTAAAAAAATTAATTTAATTTGAGCACCGGGCCTATCCTAAAAATATTTCCGATTTTTAAGGTCATTTTTACGCATCGTTCACCATAATATTTTTTTGATATTGTAACGGCCGGGTACTAGAATTATTTAAAAAAATGTAACAAAAAAAAAAAAAAGAACACACCATAAATTATGATGTTATTATAAAAATATAATTATAAAATATGACCATCAGTTTGTACATTGTATCAACATCCGGTCTTTTGAATTTGAAGTTTGAATAAATACACTAGAGTGTGTCACAATTATGTCGAAACCAGTTAAAATATTTGTTAATTAATATTTAAATTTACAGTACATTATTAAAGATGTAAATATAATGTATACAGGGCATAAATTCATGCACGTTACAACTTTAGAATTGTTATTTTTTATATTGTGAATTATTTATTATTATTTTAATTATGCACGTAAGTGTAAATCTATCGTTTCTGATTTCATATTTCAATTATTAATCGTGGACTTTTAAAGGTTTCAATTATTTAAATATTGTATATACCGTTACAAATAGTAAGAGTAGGGATAAAGGAAAATATTATATAAAATCCTCATACCTGTACCGTATAACAAAAAATAATCAAGATTGTTCTCATTTCTATCATGTGAAAGAAATCGCGTCAAAATTGATTATTTTGCTTTTATATTTTCCATAATTTAAAAAATGAAATGAATGAGTTTATTCAAATAATATATTTCACAGAATAATTGATTGGATAAAAATTATCGTAGTTATAAATAAATACCTATATTAAAGAGGGAAAAAAAATCAATGCAATCAAGTTTGAAATTTGAGCAGTTTCACTATAAAAACTATTTTGAATTGATTCACTCGTAATTATTATTATTATTATTGATAATGGGCAGGCAGATTAATCTATATCACTAAGCCCATATCACTGTCTCTCATTTGAATATCCAGTCTATTCTTAAATTGATTGACACTGGCTGCAGACACAATTATTATTCTTATTATTCATAGTAGAGGTTATAGTTATGGTTTCTAAGTTTTGTTTTTTCCGAATCAAACTCAGATTTCCAATAATAACTTTCTTATAATGACACTATAAAGAAAAGTGTAAGATAAAAAAGCAATAAAACTAAGTACCGAGTACTAGAAACAGACAGAACAAATCCAATTATTTTCGTAATTTCAAGTAATTTCTTCGCCTACTATTTTTTTTTCTTTAGAAAGTAATGGTTGATATTGTAATTCCGTGAATTTAAAAAGAAGAACTGAAAGATGTGTGATCTTAAGCATTATTTTTTTTTATAAATTACTGATTTCTCTGATTTCATCTTTAATATTGAGATGTTAAATTTATCGCGTGCGATAAAAGATTATATTGTTCCGTCGAAGGAAATATGTATAATTGATCTTTTAGTCTGTTGCTGGATGTATGTTTTTTTTTATTTATTTATTTATATTGGTTAGAGAATGTTTTGACTTATGATACGTATTAGTTTACTAAAAAAACATTTTGTGCCTTTCAAAAAAAGAGGCAAGCTGGAGAAAGACTTACACTTTAATTTTTATTTTTTATTTTCTTTGTCCATTGTTATTTTCGCCGAATTTGTTTATTTTATGCGGGATTTGGAGCGGCCTGTCGGCCTCTTGCTTCCTCTCGCGCACCACTGGATGACTGTTCAATTATATCAACAACCCTTGTCTGCTCTTCTATCAAAATCCTCAAAAGTCTGAATTAAAATAGATTACTACGTAGATCCGTTCCATATGGTTGCATTTGAGCTTCAGCCTGATAAATCGAGGACACTGTAATGGTAAGCGTATGGGGGAGGCATTCTCACGCCCCACCCACGGCCGCCATGCCGGTCTCTATAACACATTACTTTATTACCATGTGACATTATGAGCTGATCATGACATTATTACTGCCGCGCTACACCGCCGCACCGCCCGCGTAGGAGGCTGTACAAGTGGACCAGTCCCTTCGCGTCTCATCTGACTGATTTATCGCCATTACTTCTTCTCAATAGCCACCCAGGCTTGCTACACTTAATCAACTTCCATATTACCTACAATTTACGATCCTCGTCGTAGCTTTTCTTATTATGTATTTGATCATATGTCCAAATTTATTATGGAACCTACTTGTTCATACGATACGACATTTATTAATAAAATAATAACTTTGTTTTATCCAAGATCAATTTTTATTACAAAAATTCTTCATGTTTCGGAAGCGATGCTCCCTCCTTCACGGCAAGAAATAAACTGTGTAGGTCTTTCCATTTAAGAAAGACAATCGAATTAGTATGTGTAAGCTGTGCGTATGACACACATTGTTTCGCTGTGTTGGTGTTTTCGGGTATAACCACCAACACAACGAAATAATGTGCCTCGTACGCAGACTATCAGAAACTAATTTGATTGTGTTTCTTAAATGGAAAAATGTTTACTGTGTGCTTGTACATTTCTTGTCCTGAAGAAGGGAGCATCGCTGTCGAAATATGTAAATATTTTGTAATATTGTTTATTTTATTTATAAAATGGTGTCGTAAAATGAAAATAAAAAAATTAAAAATGAAATTTATTATTTGTGTTCCTCATCCATTGGATATGACACTGGGTTAAATTGCCTTCGTCTTTGTGAATTTCTCAAGCTTAGGTAATTTGCTTCTATACAGTAATTGGGCCTCGTGGCCTGTTGTATTAAAAATTAACAACCCCAAAATATGTTTGTACTGGTATAATCTCAGAAAAGTATATGACGAAAAATGATTAAAAACATATGAGATTCTTGATACCATGACGACTACACATCTTATTTATTGGTTAATCATAATCGTCAAACTTACACACTTTTTAAAAATTCACTCGTTCTAAAACTCAAATATGTAAATAACTTCATGAAAAATTCAGTACTCATACGGTTTCTATCATACCTGAAAATTTCATTAAAAAGTTTATACAACCTATTAGCTACCTCCATATACAAAGAACAATACTAAGCAGTATTATTCTAACCAACTAACCATTTCCGCAGGGGTAGGCAGAGAGGATAAAAAGCCACATTCTTCTATCTTTGTCACACCACTTTTGCTTCGGCCACATTCATACATCTTTGGTTATTGAAGCTTATTACAGGGCCATTCTACAATATTTGTTTTATCTGATCGTGCTAGGTCTTTTTTAATAAATGAACTTGACATTAGAGACAAGACAAACATTATATGTTTATAAAAAAAATTGATACATAGCAATTAAATAATTATACGCCTCGTATTTTAGCGATTTTTGTCTCTCTCTCTCTCTTCTTCGTTGGTGTCCTTTGAGTGCCTTGCTATAATGACCTACAATTGATTACAGTACCCCATATTTGACCTCAACCTTTACAAAACCTTTACTCAGCGACCCGTGCTCTCCCGAAGACCCGCCTTAAAAAATGACCTCTGGAATACAATATAATATATATTGTAAATAATCATCTTAATTCGATCTGTCAAAACAACGAACGCCATAGTAATTACACGCTGCCTCCAAACAAGGAAACAACAAATGAGCCCAATCATTTTTAATTGCTGCTTTATTAATTATTCAATTCATTATGATTACCATCTCGGCCGGCGTTCTGAAGCCTCTCACCATTGTCGCGGGTCTTAGCCTCAATGGCTTTGTGATTGGTCACGGCGATTTAATTAAAATAATAAAAGAGAGCTCTCCTGCTTCTAGGGACCGATAGGAAACGAGTGCCTACAATGTAGGTACTCGTGTTCTAGCGTCCTGCATATACAGGGTGTGCCAGAGCTAGCAGCAGAAACTTGGCCGGTAGATTCCTGCCTATGTTATGAGCCTAAAATGTTGAAGCAACCATGACCTAATGTCAATATTTATCGAGATATGCAATATCAAAATTTGCCTTTTTTTTCTTCATATTTCTGACTTATTTTTTGTAAAAAGTTGAAGTATCATTACAGTAACTTTTGTCGATTATAAAAAATTCGTTCGCTTTGATAAAAGTCAAGTAATATTATAAAACCTTGGAAAAATTTGAAAAAAATTATTTTTGCAAGGTTTTTATCATTTCATTTAATTTGTGTTAGAGAGAATGAATTTTTCATTTTTCGATATAAGTTACTGTAATGATAGTTCAACTTTTTGCAAAAAAAGTCAGAAATATTGAAAAAAAATGCAAACTTTGATATTGTATATCTCCACAACTATTGATATTAGGTCATGGTTGCTTGAAACTTCGCTGGTCACATTAAAAAAACTGATTAGACACATGACATATTAAACAGTACTGGACGTTTCCTTATGTAAATCAAATAAAATTAAAATATATATAAATTATATAATTAAACAAGAAAATAATTAACTTGTGCTCAAAGCCCGGGCGATATGATTATTTCCACCATCTGCGCGCGTCATGGAGAAGGGCCTTTGCGGAACTGCACATAACTCCGCCATTTTGAAATTTTCAGAATAATTTATGCCGTAAACGATGAAACGTCATTTTTTAATCAGATGATGTTGTTACGATGTCTCAAGGTAGTGTAATCCCTTAGGAAAATTCTAGATGCCGCCCAAACTACCGTTTTATTTTTTTATGATATAAATTTAGTGTCGGTTTAGTGTAAAAAACAGATTGTACTTGAAAATCTTATTTTTTGATGACCCAGTGCATTTCCTTCCTGTGGAAAAAAACACGCTGCTACCGCCTTTTGGCGAACTTTTACAATATAGTTTTATGGGCCGCGCTCATTGATATTTTCACAGTGCATTTATCGTCGGATTTTTATGTTTAAGTGCTGTTGAAATATTATTTATACGAGACAGTAATTCTAATATATGTTTGAAATCGAATTTTTATATTCCGCCCTTAGGCACCGCCTTACTTGCCTTCGCCCACGTCACGTCCCTGTTTGCATGTACGTGTATGTGTGTGTATCGTGTAACATTGTTTCCAATACATATTTAAGCGTGAGTGCCAGTAATTCTTTTCCCACAGGTCACAAGTTACACATACATGAACTTATACACTATGTATAGATGCAGGACTTATCGTAGTCAGCTCGCGTGGGCGCATGGAAAGACTTCTAAAACGTTTCTATGCGTCTTTATATTCCTTCGAGAACACAACATAACACTCGATACAATTCGATAAATATGTTCCTTTCGTTTCGATATTCTGTTAACATGTGTTTCAGAAGTTTGCACATAGCTGACCACATAGCCTCACAGTGCCCTATCTACCATTTTTATTTTTATTTATACGCTTCAACAGGCCAGGAGGCCCAATTACAGAAGCGAAATACATCACAAAACACCCAGGCTTGAGTAAATCACACAGATTAAAATTGTGACCTCACCGGGAATCGAACCCGGAACCCTCGGTGTGGGAAGCCAGTGTCATACCCACTGCGCTACGAAGGCCGCCCGTCCTCTCACATATATGTATATTTTGTACGAATGTTTTGCATCCCATATTGCATATTGCCCATATTTTTAAATATGGTTTTAAATATGGTAATAATAATAGAGTTCATTCTAGCAGTTAAGCGGCAGTAGCCGATTGCTTGCTGCTAGGCCTTGCGGTCGGCTATGCTGGCTGCCTCTACGTGCCAGCCAGCTGCTCTCTACCTTTGGTGCATAGTCTAAGTGGAGCACCCGAGAATTGGGAGCAGCTGGCCCAGGATCGTGGAGGGGATTTTGCTCTCGGGCTGATGGTGTTGCGGCGGCCAGACAAGGGGAGAATAAGCAGCGAGCCGCAACCATGCGTCGACGTGACCGACCAACGCAGCCTGACCGCTTCGTTTGTGAGGTGTGCGGGAGAGAGTGTACCTCTCGAATAGGGCTATTTTCCCATCGAAAAGCCCATGAGAGGGGCAGCAATAATTGAGTTAGAATGGCGAGGGGATCCTCGATCACGAGGCCCGGCGACAACAACAACAACCATTGGTGTCAACCAGGCACAGCGGTCAGCTATGGTCCTCTGTGCAGCTATTGGCGTCTGCAATCGGTGCTATGCTGTCGCTGATAGGTTACTATTAAGGTCTGCGGGTGACTTCAGTGGCCGTTTCGTGGCCATTGGTCTGCTTTCTGCTAGGCCAGTCTGCAACTGTCGAAAGTCGTTTGCTTGCCTCTAGGCCCCGCGGACAGCTTTACAATCGGCTTTCGTTCATTGCTTGCTGCTAGACCCGGTGAATGGCCATGGTGTTTCTGTTTGCTGTTAGACTCTGTGGTCAGCTATGGTGGCCGCTGCGCGAAAATTAAAGGAAGGGCCTAGCGGCTACCATCGATTGTTTGTTCCTTGTAGCTATAATGCATTCTTCGTTATGATTGTTCTTACTGTGGATTCCGATAGAATAAACATTGTTGCCAATTAACTAATTTTCATTCTGCCATCAAAATTCGAGATTATTACATTCCAAGTGTATTATTTTCTTTTTCTTAAAGCTAAGATGCAAGAGGATCAGATTTACTTCGTTTGGACGACATAAAGGTTTAGAAAGCGTATTACAAAATATTCTTGACTTTCATCGATCGTAATCGTACAGGCTTATATTCTTAGTTAGGAAAACTAAGAATATTGATGCGAATACCACACAAAAGCCACACAAGATTAAGAAAAATTTTGAGTGCTGAATTTTTTTCCACGTAATAATTAAGTTTCTTTATCTTTTGTTTAAATTTTTTATTCTTTCTTTCTATATAATTAATATGCCTTAGTATATCATAAATATTTATCATTACTGACATATTTCTGTTTGTTTAAATTTTTTATTCTTTCTTTCTATATAATTAATATGCCTTAGTATATCATAAATATTTATCATTACTGAAATATTTCTAAATGTGGAGACCTGTAATTGGCCATCTATATTGTATCAATGTTTTCTATGCTTTTTTTTTGTGCTGTTGGTCTTCCATAAACATTAAATAAATAAATAAATATTCCGAGAATAGTCTTCAACTCATATTTTTTGGGATATTCGAGTTTTACCCTAGTATCATTTATGAATACACGTACACCAGGGTAATACTACTAAAAACAAAACAACAATTTTTACCAAAGCCTTTCGAAGACGTGAAATTATCGGATAAACATAACACGTGTTAAGGGGTGCCCACGTGCCAACCTTTTGGAAACCCCATCCTTTGAATAAAATGGATCGACAGTCGGAAGGAATCCGGTGTAGCTCGGAGAGGAACCCGAAGATGTCGCCTTATCTGCGGCGTCACGCGACATCTAACGGTACAACGGTTTTGGAAGAATGTTGAATTAAGGCAATTAAAATGTGTGGCTGGGGCTCTGTAATCGTGCGCGTCGCTGGTCCGGTGGGAACTTAGCGGTACATTTTAGGATGATGGCGTTTTTGACGCCCGCTATTTTAATGGGACGCTTTAATTTAATTGCCCGACGGAACCTTCTGCAGTTTTGGGGTTTATTTTATGCTTCCACGAAAAAGGCTTGGGAAAGGTTACACTACCGTTTTAGGTAGGATATAAAGTGCCAACATAGAACATACAGTCATTTTGTTATTTGACCAATTCGCCTGCAACAGACAATCAAAATTATGAAGTGTTCGGATGTAGTAAGCTACAAAACTTTACTCTAGTGTTTGTTGATTTGAGGTCGAAAGTTGAGAATCTGGAAAGAAATCGTATGGAAAATGAAGAGGAGTGCCACGAACAGAAAATTCCAAATAGGCACTTTTAGAAACCTGAAAATTCTAGCGATGCCATTAAAAATTTATTAACAATTTTTCTTAATACTTTTGTGTGGCCTTATTAAACAATATAAAAATCAATAAAGAATTAGTTAGTTAGAAGAAGAAGTTAGTACAAAATACGAAAGTTATCTTCATTGAAGATTCAGCAACAAAAAAGTCACTAATATAAAGAAATATTTGTTTTTACTTATTTAATTAATAAATAAACTAAAAATATAACTACTTTGTTTACTAGTGCTACAAATATAACATTTTGGATGTTTCTAGATGTGACGCGGCACCAGAATTGAGCTGGATTTCTCCCGAATTTTGACAGACTGAGCTCAAAAGGTTAGCTGGCAGCCTAACTAACTAACTAACCATCACGCCGTTTCCCCGCGGGGGTAGGCAGAGAGGATAGAACGCCATATTATTCTATCTCGGCACACCACTTTTGCTTCGGCTACATTCATACATCTTCTCATAGATGTTCTACGCTTGTTGAAGCTTTTTACGGGGTCATCCTCTAATATCTGTACTATCTGATCGTGCCACGTCTTTCGCGGACGCCCTCTATTTCTACCTCCAATACTCGTCTCATATATTTTCTTAACCGTCCTTTCCTCGCTAACACGTTCTATATGACCAGACCATCCCAGCATTAGCAGTAGTAGCTAGCAGCCATTACTGTTACATGCAATATTTTCCTCTATAGATTTGATCAGGTACGCTTTTAACAATTTGCGAAAGACTTTATTCAATGATTTCGTCACCGTTAGAAATCCATTAATTTATTTAAAGCTCTTTCATTTAAAAAAAACATTTTGAAAGTTGTTCGATCTCTGGTCGCGTGAACCTTTTGAACCAAATGTCAGTGGACGTTTTGTCGTGAATTTTAATTTACCTTAATGAAAAAATACGCAGCGGGAATTGTGAACTGGGTGAAGCGGAGTGAAGAATTGTGTGAATGGAATGACTGTAATATAAAGCGTACGAAGTACGCTTCTAAAAATAAAACACAATAAATATTTCAAAACTAAAATTAATGAAATTTTCTCTGTTGTGAACCTCTCATCCTACGGCAACTCCGCTCGAATAAAGTATTCACTAAATTTTATTTTGTGTCCGGATTTTTGATCCTACATTTTGCATTGTGCTAGCATGTATACCAACATACAAAAAAAATATTATCGCATTTCGCGCACTCGCAAGAAAATTTATTAACATCGTGATTATGCGAATTTCTTGCCAAATCGCGTCGCACGGCATTGAAAGACCAAATTATTAGATTATTTAATAAATTTTAGAGTATCCTACTTGTATATATTTCATTCCGTCTGTGATCATTTAAGTCCGTCTGTATGTGTAGTAGAAATATAAAAAACATGTTGATAACTGTCCGTATCATTGTATTTTGAACAAGATAAGATTTCAAAATAACCTTTAAATACCAAAAAATGACATTAAATAATATCAGAAAAATTATATATATTTAGGCAAAAAAATTCAATTGCCTCCTTACATAAATTTAGAGGATATATGAAATAAACAACTAAAAATTAAACTGTTCGGAGAATATTGTAATATTAACACAGGTTTAAAAATTTTACATTTCAGCTGTAAGATCCCACAAATAAATAATCTAAAAATACTTGAAATTAGAAAAAATGTTAATATTAATTCAAATTTAATATATACACAGACATAATTTTTGCATAACCCAATATTAAATATTTTTCCACTTAACATTCCGTCCTCTCCAGATGACCCATAATAATTAACACCTCTGACCCCCCCCCACTCCCCTCACCAAGCATGGTTTACTTTTTCAATTTTTAGTACACCAATAATCCTGAAGAAGAGAACATTGTTCTCGAAACATGTAGATTGTTTAATCTAATAAAGTGGTGAAAACAAAATGATTTGTGTTTTATTTTAATAAAAAATAAATTTAATTAACTCCTCTTAAATTGCAATTAGACAAAAAAAATAAAGATTATTCGGTTTTGGGGATGCATGAAATTTCTCTATTATTACATCTTTATTCATAAACGTGTGAAAAATTAGTTTTAATTTTTGCTGCAAAAATATTCAAATTCCCTAATTATTGACGCATCATTTACGATGCCGATAATTAAATATGTGAGTACTTCATATATATTTATCGTACGCCAACCCGTGACTCATTGACCTGACAAATTCCGTTATAAAATACCTTCGCCTTTCCTAAAAAAATCTTTTAAAAACTAAATATCACGTTCCCACAATGAATGGCTACTTTACGCCGGCTTTGCGTCCGACCAATGGCGTGTCACAACTCACAACGCCAGCACGTGCTGCCCATTCATAAATCCGCTCGCCGACCAATCACACACTCGATGAGCTCGACAGACTCATCAACACCACTATTTCATCGGCCCACTACCTGTCATCAATTTTATGACCGATGGAATTCGCCGCACATTTTGCCACGATAATTTGTTCGACATTTCGCCCGTTTCTTCGACTGATACATGTACACGCCGCGAAATTACAAGAAACGCTAGTATCAAATATGGCATACGTACACATGATACCGTATCATAACGTGTACCATTGAAAGGTCCCACACTTCCCTGGTTAATGAGCTACTGCTCTCGTTTCAGTTCCACGCTGCAAAGCAGTATGTGACTAAATTATGAATATTTAGAACTAGCTGTAACCTGTCAACTGCGTGTACATTTTATAATAATATTAATTCAAAAACATATCATGACCCCCTTGTAATCTAGTGTTTTATATTTATTAGATAATAGGTGGAACCCGTCAAAAATGACGTTACTTTTACATGCCGGTTCCTAAAGAACAAGTAATTACTTATTTATAGCCGATACCCATGAAACAGTAATAACGACTTTTATAAAAATATTTGAACATTTTTTTATGTTTCGCGTCTTTGCTAAGCCCTAGTATATATTTATAGCATCTTTTTGGCGGTCCACGGAGAGGTGGCGATAGCAACATGCGATAAGCGGCCAGTTCGGGTTTGGTGGTCCGGGGTTCAAGCCCCATCTCCGGCCGTTAAATTTGTTTTTTAGCCGTTAATTCGAATCAAATTACAGACGTTATACGAAGATACGGACGGGCGAACAGACAGGTAGACGGATAGACAACGAAATTATTATGTTTGATCAACATTTAATTGCGTTACTAGTAGATATTGAACGTTTGGAACAAATAGATGACTTTGAAATATGTTCGATAGAAAAGGGAAGGCAAAGAAAAAACTAGGGAATTTAATTATGCAAGAAAATGCTTAAACTGCGGTATAAATGTGGCTGGTATGGAACGACATTTTAAAAAAACATCGTCTATTGTGAAAATACGTTTTTTTAACTAGGGGATTTAATTATGTGCGAGGGAAGATGGAAGATAGTCTTCTTCTGTGTATAGTTTTCTGGAATATTCTGCCGTGTATATGTGACCTCTCTGGCCGACGTTTCGGATCCCATTGCAGGGTCTATCATCAGGGCTGATGTGGTCACATTATCAGGGCTGATTTGATGGGATCCGAAACGTCGGCCAGAGGTCACATATACACGGCAGAATATCCCAGAAAACTATACACAGAAGATTCTGAACGGCCGTGAAAACCTGAGAACATTTTTAAGATAGTCTTCCATTGTAACCCAACCCTTAAGAACGTGTTTTGATCATCTCTGCAATTTCTTATGCTCTGATCCTAACTATTTTCATTACATTATTTCGCGCAACTCGACTTTTCGATCTTCTTCTTCTAATTCTTTTACGATCTCTTCGTTTCTTAATCGATCGCGATTTTTTTTAAATACATTTGTGCGTTATGGATTCTTTTACTCGTTTAATGTTTTTTTTTAATTTCCACGTGCGTTCTGTCAGCTTTCGTCCTCTTGCCCCGCGGCGTTGAGAATTTGGCAAATTGCGCCCGAGAATTCCATCGACACATGTGGTCCAAAAAGCGACCACTTTCCGCGTCAAAGGGCTCGCTTGACCGGTAAAAAATGTGTGCCATCCGCCTTATCCAGGTTGCCTCATCCCCGTGGCGGTCGGCTCCGACTCGTTTGTTAATCATCATCTCTCGTCGCACGCAAATCGCCGGACAGGTGTTCGAGACGACCCATTCCTCGTTTCGCGACGGATGAATATTCAACGCGAAATGGATGACACCGAATGTCGCATCGATCGGGGGCGTCCAAACATGTCCGAATGTGACACATTTGTGTAACGCAATCGGATCTGCATATTCCGAATGTTTTGCGTTATTTTAGCAGTCAGTATAGTGGGAATATTTTTTGTGTGGTTGAATATTGATTTCATTCATAGACCACCAAAATGAATTGACATGAACTAAATTTCTGATTCCACGGCTGGCCTAATACGTTTGAGTTGTTCAAAAAAATTGCAAACATTTTCAATTTTGAATTTTGTCTTAGTAAATAAGTCGCGCTTTCTTACTAAAATACGTTTTTACTTGAAGAGGTCACATTTTTTTTCTTACGCTTCAACAGGCCAGGAGGCCCAAGTACAGAAGCGAAATACATCACAAAACACCCAGGCTTGAGTAAATCACATAGATTAAAATTGTGACCTCGCCGGGAATCGAACCCGGAACACTTGGTGTGGAAAGCCACTGTCATACCCACTGCGCTACGAGGGCCGCCATACTTAATTGAATACATACTTGAAGTATTGGACCTCACCAGGAATCGAACCTAGAACCCTCGGTAGAAGTCTGTGTTAAGGCCACTGGGCTGCGAGGTCGCAATTTATTTGTCTGTATGTGAAATATATCAGCATATAAATGATTTTTTACCATTTTTCTTCATTCCGATACCCTTCTCTTATGATTTCTATATGTTTTATTTTAATAAAATTAAATAAATGCTTTGCCACCATTTTTTGACTAATAAATTGTATATGAGCAGCAAAATATTATTCCTTTCTTCCTTCCCAATGCACAGTGTAACACACACACGATACTTATGTACATATCGAGTCCTTGTCTTAACTGTTAATTCTTTTTTAGATAGTTAATTTTTCTGTGATTCATCTAAATATACTAATTATAATTGCAACTCCACAATACAACGATAATAATTCTAATAAAAAAAATATTTGCATTGCTGTATCAAAACCGTTTAATAATAAATTGCGTACATTTACATCTGCACATAAATATAATTAATAAAAATATATTTTGTTTTCATGACTCACAATATGTATACTACAATAAAATATTCAATATAAATATTTACATAGATATTCAAAAAACATTACGCCGATAAAAACCTTAAGTTTCGACGCATTTTTACCACCCAAATTTAGAGTTTGCGATTGTTTCTCATATGACACTAAATCTATTTGTTTTACATGAAATACCATTTGATCAGTCAAATTTTGCCGGCGTTTTCCGGTTAGAAATCAACAACGAATGAAGTCGGTCGGCGGCTTTGATTACAAACTAGACACGTTATAAGACATTTCTCAATATAAACCGTTCTGTCTTTGCTGGATATGATATGAACCATGTGTATTATTAATTAACGGTTATTCAAACAAAGTTCTCATCGGATGTGGAAGATTCAGCTTCACTCCACTGGCCTGCTTTGCACCATACAGTTTGAATTACATAAACTATGTACTAGTGACGAGAAAAACCGTGATTGTAATTGGTGTTCAATTGTAACGACGGAGTGTGATTTAACGATTGGGGGTTGATTTTCCAGTAGACCCGTGATTGTTCGCCGAATCACGAATAATTACAGTTACCAATCATCGTTACAATCTGTCACCAATCACGCAAAATCACATGTGTATTATGATTAGCCGTACTTCCGTGAAAATCACGGGGTAGGCGTAAATTAATAGTTCGCGTCTTAGCTAAGTGACTGTGTCGTCTAGTCCTCGCGCTGCCGTCCGCGCGTTCGAGGTTTGAGTCTCTCTTCAGCCGTGTAATTTCGTTTTTTACCCGTGAATTCCAGGAAGTTGCGTACTCACGGGACGGACAGACAACGAAATTATTATATTTAAGTACGCTTCCATACATCACAATGTAATGAATATTATTACAACGAGCGTTAAACTTTATTCTTCGGGCGTTTTGCACTCATCTTTAAGTGCAGGACTCTCTCAAACTCTGCCACCAGATCCTGTCTTGTGCAGTTCTCTTCCGGTATTTTATTCATCTTCTTGAGTCCACTGCATTTGTGACCGATCTTTGGGAACTCCCAAGTTCATCTCTCGTCTGTATTCCGTATCCCCACGTCAATCTCCGTTTTGTCTTTCTTATTTACTCATTCGTTTTTCTCTCGGTGAAATACTCAACATTGCTCGATCTTACGTATTTTTATACACTTTTATTTAGCTTCGCAGAGAGACGAATTTTGGCAGAGGGACGTATTCCGGATGACAAAACAAAAATCATTCATTAGTTTTACAAAACCAGTTTAATTGTTAGATATTATCGTACGTTGTACATACCGGTGACATCTGTCGGTTTGTACTATTTTAAATGTGACGTTTGAGTGGTAATGTCATTTTTTAATAGGCACAGTACTAAGAGGGATCACAATTTATGCGTATGTCACTAAAATCATAATCGTGGGGCGCTTTTCCTCAAACCCCAATGATCGCTTGTATTTTACTTTGAATGTATTATTCTTTGTTCACGTGAACTGTAACTATTCAAATATGTTTTTTTTCCTTTTTAGTCATTTTTTATAAAAGCGTGTTTTTTTACATAATATTATTTAAATGAATGACTAAAACTTATGAATAATTTTTACAAAGACAACACAAATTATTGACAGTCGAAATACCTTGAGAGTGACCATGCCTAGGGCAAGGCGGCCAATCTTGTCAATCTGCTTTCTTCCAAACGTGTCTGCTTTCTTCCAAAACGAATTCCACATCGATGACCTAGTGTTACGAGTATGTTTGATGTACGTATTCCATTAACGTATCAGATTATTGAGTGCCCACATTGATAAGTACCCACTTGTACAATTCACAAGTGCACCTAGAGAAATCATGAAATTAAATAGTATAATCTGGAGTCTCATAGTGTCTCTTCATCGAAGCCATCTAATACCAGACAATCTGTGCTGTTCTACGAGACGTAGTTATAAGTCAGTATTTGGTGTTCGTCGTACTTAAATAAGAAGATTTGTATATTTTCACGTATCTCTCTCAAAGTAAAAACCTTTATTTGCGATGTCCGATTTCTCCGGTCTGGTCTGACGGCTGCCTTCCGCCACAAACGTAACCTCACAATTCTCATGTCTTCGACTGAAATTACATGAAATAAGTACTAATGCTGTATTTAAAGCTTACAGAAAAAAGATTATTTCATATGCATTTATTAATTTCTTCTCCCACAGCGTCCTGATGTAAAATTATGGCAAAATTATCATTATCGATTTTGACCATAGAAAATTGATATATTGTTGGACTTTATCTATTTTGACATTTGACGGATAACCGTCATGTACTTCTTTCTCCCTCTGACCACACCACCAACGTATACCTACGACTCTTTTATTTTTCATTTTTATTTTCGTCTATTAAGTGTTGGGATAAAGATCTGACATCCCAATATCGCTATTTTCAGAATAGCACAGATTATTTCACTTGCCTAGCCTAACAAAGAGCAAATAATCTTGTGAAATCGTATTTTTAAGAACTAGAGCATGAATAAATACGATTTTATTTTTGTAAATGATGGTGATGATTGAAACAAAGATACAAATTAAATACACTACATTATGTATACAAACCACGGCGTTGCCAATGATAATATTGTAGTATATTTCTTAGATCTTCCTTTCGCAGTCATCAACAACAGCGTGGGCTTGGAAACGACTTATTAGAGAGATTCCTTCTGAAAAACTAGGTCTTCTCTTAAGTCGGTGATCTCTGTTTTCAGTTTCAGTGCCGGTAAATTGGCGTTTATTAGCTAAATAACTTTTTTTATAACAGCTTGCATCAAACATGATTAATGGTAAGAATAAGATAGCAACAGAGTTTATGAATAAGATAGTAACAAGTACTATTTACAGTTTTTTTATGTGCAGGCCTTTATCGTTACCTACCTCGCTAGGTACATAAATTACCTGTTCTGAGGTAAGCAGCCATTCCATTCATTGAGAATCCATTAAAATGTCTAATTTCATGGTTGCGTTATTAAAAGAATAAGAAGAAAATAAAGTAAAGTAGTAAAGATATAAGAAATACAGTAAATAAGAATAAAACGACAAAAGAGTAAAGTAAATTAAAATGAAATATAGAGTATAGAGTAAATGTCAAAAGTATAGAGTAAGTACAGAGTAAGTGTCATTAATGAGTGATCATCGGTCATCGGTTATGTGATCATCGGTTATCATCAAATCATCTGAGGCCTCTTCCAGGTGTCTTTTACCAATTTTAAAGACAATGATGTTTCTTCTTTATTCACACCTCGTTTCTCCACAATTTGTTACATTTCTATTTCTATTCTATATAACTATTGTTAATGGACAATTTAAAAATTGGAGGTTGACGTTCTATTACATCAGTGATTGTTCACCGAATTACGAATAATTACAATTACCATCATTATTTCAATCAATTACCAATTACGGTCACAATCACCCATCTTCATATTTGTATTAAAATACGCTGATCGTCTCATAAGACGATTGTGAATCCAATCCCGAGCAAAAATCCCAACATTTTAATCGTTTTTGATGTTCCCGGGATTGTTAAGAAAATATATAGGGCGAGTGTTGAAGGCTACAGGAATAGAGGGCGTCCGCGAAAAACCTGGCATGATCAAATACCACAAATATTGGAGGATGTCCCGGTCAAAAGCCTCAACAACCGTGGAGCTTGCACGAGAAGATGTATGAATGTAGCCGAAGCAAAGATAGAAGAATGCGACGTTCTATCCTCTCTGCCTACCCCTGCGGGGAAACGGTGTGATGGTTAGTTAGTTAGTCAGGGATTAGAAACTGCTCATTTGCCTTATTAATGTTACGTTAAACTAAAAGTAAAAATTGACAAATACCACAGAATACAAAATATGTACAGAGATGAACTAAACAAGTTCTTTAGGATAGGGGAATTGGTCACAGTCGAAGAATGTCCCTCTTAGCGTATGTTTTAACACACAATCATACTGTAGTTAAAATATTTATTTTACTGTAAAGAAAATACTATAAAAATTTGAAGCATTGAATAATCAACAAAATAGAATTCCCACCCGTCCAGAAGAATTCTCTCGTGTCAGCGTGACCGTCGACAGAATGTTCGCCGATATGACGCGCATCGTATTTTTCCCCGATTAGCTGAAATAGGTTAGGTGCGCACGGTTAGAATCCGCGGCGGCTCTCGGTCACCACACTTTCAATTTTAATTTTTAATGTACTATGTATCCTGATGAAGGGACCACTGACCCCGAAGCATGTTGATTATCGAAGAAGTTGTAGTTGTATACAAAGTATTTTATTTTCATTAATATAAATACTCTTAATACAAAGTTATTTTGCTATTATTGAAGAAAATATATGTTTGGTTTAATTAATTCAGTATTTAAAAGTATCATAATATTGCACACAGCAATATTTTTTATAATTAGATAAAAAGCGTCGCGGGAGACAGCAAATCACAATCTAGCCGCAAGTCATGCACGTCATCATGATTCATGCATCTGTTTTTATTTAATTCTGCGGTGGCTGTTCCGCTACTTTGATAATCGCCCGCCTCTTCACAAAACTCCATAATCTTCTCAAGTTGTTTATAATTAAACAATTAATTGTGCTATTAGCTTATGCACCCGGGGAGTTTATCAGTAGTTCGACCTCGGGTTCTGCTTTGATCTGCACGTGCTGGCGCTGCTATTCTTCTCTGTGCGACTGACACTTTCTAACGTTGTTGTTTATGTTTATCTTTTGTGGTGTTTGCCAAACTGTTTTTCTGCCTTTTTTCTTTTCGATATTCTTCTTCCTATGAATATTTACATAATTTCACCATCATTATCACTATTACCTCTACGACCCCCGGTGGGTCGTGCCCTCCTAAGAAGTTGATTCCTAACACGACCTATTTCTCTCCAGTTCTGCTCTGTTCATTTTAAATCGCCCCATTTTAGTGTTGGCCTTCGCTTTTTTGGTCTCGTGCTCAGCAATGACTTCGCTGATTGCTGTTAAGTCTTCTTCTCCACATGGAGAATAAACCACCTGTTTTAATAAACCTTTTTTGATAAACTCCTTTCACGATCAAAGTGTACAGCTCATTGTAGCAGTATCTGCATCAAAATTCAATTTTTGAAATCGGCCAAAGATGCTCCTCAAAATTTATCTGCAAAAACGTCAAATGCACGTCGTTATTCAGATGCATGGTCTGGTCTGGTAAGGTTTTTTAAACACAAAATGTTCTTGGTGTTTTAGTGACCATGACGATGATCCATGCCATGTGATCCATCCCTAATTTAATAACAGCTTCATCTTCCTGTATTTTCTATAAGTACCTATTGAATTTCACAAATTTTCAGACGTCATCAAAACAAGTTTCATCGAATTCCTTCGTCAGTTCGCCTACTCGGCCGTTTTGC
>JADDOH010017954.1:0-16763 GCA_016648135.1 Agrypnia vestita
ATTATAGTCCGTCCAACTTATCTGGAGAATAAAGGAGGGCGTCCCAATCGTTGTGGTACTGCCCATAGTCTAAAAATTATCTCATTTGTAGGGAATTTTTTGCAAATTCGTTTTTTCTTAAACAAGTTATTAAGCAGTATACGACACGATAAAAAACAAAAAATGTAAACTAACGTACAAATAAATTTATCAAAATATACATTCGTAAAATACACAACGTCACAAAATGGCGTTTTTTCAAAATCAAAGAAAAATACAATTTTCAGGAAAAAAACAAACAATAATAAGTAATTCTTTTAGGCTGGCGCCACATTACGCAGATCTTCCGCCGCGTTTTTACCGCTGCGCCAAATCGGCAAAGCAAATAGATCGACCGATCATCCGCGTAGTGTGTTTAATAAGCGCATATTGTATGGAAAGAAATGTAGTGATGTTCCACGACAGAAGAGACGCGGCGGAAGATCCGCGCAGTGTGGCGCCGGTTTTATTCGGTGTCTCATACCTAATGATCATGACCACCATGTTTAACTCAGTAACACCCAAGGATATCAATCGGTTTAGGGCCGTTGTATCAACTGGTTTATAGTAATCTTTCGTTCAAAGCATAGATATTTTGCATTTTCCACCGATCAAACAACTTGCTCTCGTAAAAATCTATGCTTTAAATGAACTATTGCTATAAAGTAAGTTGATGCAACCAGTCTTTAATGTGCATAAATAAAAAAGTTTATTTTTGAAAAAAGATGTTTATACAAATGAACTCGTTAATGAATTATGTAATAAAAAGTATAAATAATAAAAATTTTATGTAAAAAATTATCGAATAAAATATATTCTAAAACTTTTCTCATCTTACGGCTTCTAAATCAATTTTTCCACTTATCCTTGTTCTTTTTTTTTCCGGGTGTAGATATTTTAATGCCCATTTCCACGGCCACTTTGCCTTCTTTAACTATTTTGTAAATTGCCGATTCAGAAATACCTGAAGAAATTGTATAATAGTAAATAAAAAACTAAGTATGGGAAAATCATTATAATTGCATGGCAGCATTAACCTGAAGTGGCGGCAATAAGTCTATGAACAAAATCAAACGGTATAATTGGGGCTTTTAGACGTTGTTCCTCTTCAAAAAACGTGTGCATTTTCAAGATTATTTCCCGAACACCGCTTTTAATGGTTTTTGGCATGGTGACAATCTAAAATGTTCTTAAAAAACTATCGAAACAGTCGTGAACCTCTCTGTAAACAAAGTCTGTCAAAGGTCTGTCAGCTGTAGATAATCCAATATGGCGTCGTTAGTTCCAAATTTGGCCATTCTTCAGATAAGTTAGAGGGACTATATTTTTAATGCTGCGAGTTTTGTGTAGTAGCGTCCTTCTTCGAAAGGTCCTATGCTAGGCGCACGTCATGCAGAAATGTTATTTTTTACAAATTCCACCCAAAACTTTCGGTGTAAAATGTCTTTTCTGTGGTAAATGTAAATACGAATACGACAAATATCATCTGTCATCTGTCATATAATGATATTATAAAATGTTTGATTTATTTTTGTGAAAAGAAACGTATATCTGAAATTAGTATTGTTCCCGATTTAATGATATATAAATCGTCTTCGAAATATGTTGAAATTTTTCGCCGTATTAGCTATACCTATATAAAATATTTATTTATTTAGAAAATATTGTTTACAATACTTCTTTTATAGTGCAGTTATTTTTGTGGATTGAAGCTGCTCAAAATAGTTCGTTATATATAGTTTAAAAAAAATTAAAAATGTATATACCCTTATAGGTATATGCTTATATATATATATATATATATTTCTAATATAGGTATATAGTCGGCCACAGCATAACCTAAGTTTATACCCACTGCACGCCACTGCTACATACAAATAAATAATTGCGTATTATTTTTTACACATAGATTCCAGTTAAATAGCATTGTAATAAACAACATTTTTTATAAAGAAAATCGTTGTGTTTACTTAATGTTTAATATTAGGGAATAATGTTTAATTACAAGTTTTAAGTGGGTTTTTTAACTAATGTAATTAAGCATAGGCCAGAAAACTCTAACCGGAAGATTCTGAAAGCCCGTGAAAACAATTTATAATTTTATATTAATTATTTTATGATCTTTTTTAAATTTTAATTAATTTTTAATATTTTTTTATTGATTATTTATTACTAGCTGTTCATGCTTGGCTTTGTGCGGTTTAAGGATAAAGTTTAAAATAAATTTGTGAGAGTAAACAAAGGTTCGATTCGAACAGTATAGATTTGCATCGAAAATATATCAGCGGAGGGGAAGGGTTAACAGAATAGGGGTAAATGTCGCATATGTTACCCGCCGGGTCCTAAAGAATAAGTTTCCAAATTTTGAGTCCGATCGGTCAAACGGTACAGATTTGCATCGAAAATATGTCAGGTGGGGGGGAAGGGGTAAGAGAATTGGGAGGAAATGTTACCAGCCGGGTCCTAAAGCAAAAGTATGAAAAATTTTAATAGAATCGGACAAACGGTGTGGAGTTGTATAGAGAACAGACAGACATTGAGTTTTATAGGTATAGATTTTATAATTATTTATATTACATTATTTTTACTTTCACTACGTAATTCGTTCTAATATTATTCTTATTTATTCTTACTCATTTTTTTATTCTGCACATGTCAGAAGTTGAAATTCTGATTTTTTGTTTCTGAGTATTGTTTGTAGAACTCCATAATCACACGAGTAGAAATAAACATTCGTTTTTTATTGTAATTATTAACTATTAATGTTGTGAGGGGGCATTATCATTCTTGTATCTTGTGATAATGTAAATTAAAAGGATAAAATCAAAACAAATGCTTTAATTCCAAGCATGTTTTTGAATTTGCTGTAAAATATCATATTTACCTACGCCTGTAGTTATGTTGGTCGATGCAACTAATACACCAAGACAAAATATGGAAGAGTTGTTTATGTTGTTTTTTATGAATTGAAAAATCAAGTAGGTTATTTGTTAATGATACCAGTTTTAAAGATATCCTTGAAATAACCAGTATAATAAATATGTTGTTTTTTTATAAACAGTCTTTTAAGTCCCTAAACATCTGTAGGCGAGAGTTAGGTAATTTCAAAAAATGGTGACTGACGTACTACTACTTTTTATCTTCTGGCTGATTGCAAGCATGTTTTTATAAATAATATTTCTATTCTCCTTGCTTGCCGCCTAACTAAACCTTTTCATAGTCGCAATCACCTCGTCGCCTTGGTCTTCTGAATTAAGTTGGTGTTCAGTGCAATGTTTAATCTTACTAAATATATTAAATGATTAAACGATTTGTATAAAATTTACTACCAATCAGTTTGTTTTGAATTCACATCGGATTCAAATATCCGATATTAAACTGGTCTAGAGTTTGGTTGAATCCCTATTCTATGGAATGGACGTACCTATATATGCAGCAATGAGTTCAGTAATAGTACTAATAATGTCGCTTGTAACGATTTTTTTAAATCTCTCTAAAAGGCTTACTAGATGTAGGTATATTTTCACGACGGGTAACATTGTTTATCTGGACAGAATGACAGGTTTTAATGATGGATATTTAGTATATTTGTACACACCAATTTCAACAGGTTTATCTGTTGGACTCGGTGTGTACAAATTAACTATATTTAATAATATAGTTAAATTGTACACATTGGTTGTCTAATAAATTAGTTACTATTCTAATGAATAGTACAACTAATTTATTAGACAACCGACCGTATTCTCAAATAAGCAATACTGCTATTTCTTTATCTTGACGGTTATTACCAAATTGTAAAAAGCTCATTATTCACGATTGTGATGTTTGTTTACGTTTTAGAGCTCTCTGATTGGATTCATTAATTTCAAACCTACCAAACTTAAAATGACAAAATTGCTGACATTATAATGTTAGACAGTAACTATGAATATACAGAAATAACAATATTGCTTATTTCAGAATACGACCGAATGTTTCAAAAGACCAAAAAAGAATGACGACACACGACCGAAACAGAAAAACATTGTTACGCATTTTTCCTTTCTTGTTTTGCTAACATATCATACTCAAAAGAACAAAGACTCCCGTTATATGTAATTACTATGATTCACCTCGGTAGATATTCATATTTTTGTATAATTATATGTAAATCTCGGACAACTTTAAAAAATCTAAAATAAAAAGTTGAAGGGGACAGATTTTTTATCGAAGTTCTGTGCGAATAACAAAAAATAAAAATGCGCGGAAAATAATGTCGTTATTTCCTCTCCTCCCACTTTGCCCCTCTCTCACCCCTCCGATATGTTTTTTGCAAAACTCAACACCGGTTTACATATCAGACCCAAACTTTTTACTCATTCTTTGGGACTGTATAATTACTCTGGAGTACGGAAGATTTCCGAAGCAACAATTGAAAAATAATAAAACTCGGAAGCTGATCCTAGGGGATCGTATTTATTCCAAAAAAAAATTACATCGTATTTAATATACCTTCTATATTTATGAAGCCAGCACGAACTCAAATAGACGCGTTGAAACAATAGAATACGATACTAGGGAATTTACCTATTTTACAGTCATAAAACGTAAGCAGCAAAAGCGGATTGCTTTAAAAATGGAATATAAATGTTAAAGAATTAAAAAGAGTAACAAAGTAAAGAGCAAAAAAGTAACCCATAAAAACCAAGTTTTTATTACACTCCCTTCTCATTTACTAGTGGAAACTGGTTTGGCACTTAACCTACGCGTTGGGCTTCGGTCGAGCGGGAGTAGTAAAAAATTTCCAAAATTATACAATAATCAGGTTCCATGTCTACCAGACGCGTTAAAATATTTTCATACAATTTAGTAAGTTGTATGAAAAAACCATTAAAAATTTGAAAAATCCAAAAATTTATTGATTTTTTTTAACGAAAATTTGATAAATCTTCTTGATCGTCGCCATGAGTCTGCTTGCAAAGTTTCAGCTCGATTGGATCACGGGAAAATCGATCCAAATTTTTTTCGTCAAGCAAGCAGACGCCACGAGTTATAATATAAAGGGAGTAAAAAGTAAAAGTTACCTACCTACATACAAGGTCGAAAATTTTTCGTTAACTTACCAAACTGCCGTAGCGAAATTGGATAACGCGCCATTCCCGGATGGAATGGACGTCCGTTGGTTCGAATCCCGGTAGCAGTTAAAATATTCTTTCGTTAATTTGATTTTTCTGTATGTCTTTTCTAATTGATTAATAAAAATTTGTTTAATAATTCACAGAACTTTGTTCTGAAATTGCAACATCACAATAATAATGCGTTTTCTTTAACATATCTTCTTTTTACTCCCTTTATATTAACTCGTGGCGTCTGCTTGCTTGCCGTCAACAAAAACTTTGGATCGATTTTTGAGCCTTTTCCCGTGATCCAATCGAGCTGAAACTTGGCAAGCAGACTCGTGGCGACGATCAAGAAGATCTATCAAATTTTCGTTAAATAAAATTAATAATTATAGTACCTATAATTTCGGATTTTTAGTAATTTTATTGTTTTTTTTTCAAATTGGAATCATTAGAAAAGTTTGATTAGCAACGTTGCGGAATATTTTCTAAATTTGAATTACTCCGTCGGTATAATAGGTATATCACTACGAATTTCGAAAATTTACAAATCAATTGGTTCACAGAGGACAAAATCAAATAATAATGTATTTCTTTTAGATTTCTGCTTAGTTTTGAAGAATTCTACATTACTCAAATCTGATTCTGACTAAATCATTTGACGCTGGAAATTCATAAGGTACGATATTGATGATAATTGAATCTATCAAAATCTTGACATCTCAAAACATCTGACATTTTATTAATTTAATTTCTGTAAGTTTAGTGTTATGTTATATGTTTTAATTCGTCTTTAATTATTATTATATTTTACAAAGAAAGGGAGTATAGTAAAAACTTGATTTTTATGGGTTACTTTTTTAACTAAATCTGTTACCCGGACAATGCCGGGTAAGGACCGTTAGCATAATATGTATTTTTTAGGCAGATCGAATCCTTCTAAATTTAAAAATAAAAAAATCTAAATAAATCTAAAAGATTCCGATTAATATGCCTTTATTTAGTTAATAATACATCGTATTATCAGTAATTAATAACAACCAATCATATATGCACATATAAAATAATGATTTTATTTTTCTTCTGCGATGTGACGTCTGCATTCCTTCTTGACCATCTTGATTTTTCTGTTTTTTTTACATTCTTAGGTAGTTTTTTATATTCCTTTAATCCTTTGTTATTATGTAAACAGTTTTGTAAAATATTTTTAAACATATTCTATGTAGGAGTAATATAATACACGTATTCGATATAAGTAACCAATTTTTTTCCAGTGTACATTTCTATAAGACCAATTAACGCGTTTAAAAAATATTAATTTCAGACAAAGGTATTTTTGTCCTATTGTCGTATCGCTTGAGGAAACATCTTTGTATTCATTCAGATTTTATGATTATATTTATGTACCGACGTGTGTCACTTAGGTGAGATCTTTTCATGTAGAAATACCAACACTTTGATTATTTTTATTGGTGTGTTATTAGCGGTACATGACACTTAACGTAAGTTTGCTAATTTTATGCAAGCTGCCAAACGTGGGCTACTTAAATAATAAATACATACCTGTGATTTTACTGAAATGGATAACGATAATTATTAAATTATTTTTTAGCGAGACAAGCGCATGAATCGTTATTGTACCGGGCCACCGCTCAGTAACGAAACTTTTAATATGAAAACTGGGTTAACAAGAAGACATATTCTGGTCTCTAAAAAATGCATTGTGATAAACATATATTTTATTTTAATATTAATTAAACTGACTTTCTATTGACCTGGCCAGGGGTCGGCAGCTTGTCAAGTGAGAAGAGCCAAATTGTCATAGAAACAGGATGATAAAAGTACTAGAGAGCCGCATATATGCAGTACGCATTTGTATACAGAAAAAAGTTCGATATGTTTTAGTTAAAAATTTAATAAGAACGGGGTCCATGCATCACTTTTGATATCTGGCAAAATGCTACTTATTCTATGTCCACGGCTTCGCCCGCGCGGAATTCATCTAGAGACTGTAAGAATATCAATGAAAAATCAGTACAAATTTTTTTATCACTCCTAAACTAAATATTTTTATTAAAAAATCACATCAATTTTCACAGTTAATTTTTTTAACATGTACGTGAACACGTAATTTATTGTTTTGTTGTTTTTGTAAAAACACCATCGTAAAATAGTAATTTTTGTATCTAAAATCGATTATAAAAATACATTCGGTTTAAGACAAGATGATTAAAATTGTGCAGAAATTTAAAGGTTTAAATCATTTTGTTTAACTTTTATTAAAGCGAATAAATTTCTAATATTCGACATAAGTATTACTGTTACGATAGAGCAACCTTTTACTGAAAATAAGTCAGAAATATTTAAAAAATGCAAATTTTCAATCCCGCTTTTCTCTTTTCTCCACAACCATCGACATTTGAGTATTGTTTCTTAACCCTTATAGTGCCGACGAGCGCCATGGCGCTCGTAGGTCGGTGTGCGAAAAATGCCAGCGACGCGATAGCGCTCGTTTCGACAGCTCACTTTTGGCGCGCGTCAGTGACGGTCGTGTTCCCGCGTTCATATTTTTATTCATTAAATTGCGTTCTAACTTACTTCAATCACACTTTTTTCTACGCATGAGCGTACCTACCTACCTACCTATGAAGGTAGGTGTGCGAAAAATGCCAGCTTCGCCGTAGCGCTCGTTTCGACAGTTCACTTTTGGCGTGCATCAGTGCGTTCTAACTTTTTTCAATCACACTTTTTTTCTAAAAACACTGTTATTATTATTTATTTCTATAATCCTAAATTTGATTTCAAAATGTCGAACACGAGGGAAAGTTCCGATATGGATGTTGAAATGACAGAACAATTCGAAAACTGCGATAGCGGGAGTGATATATGTATATATATATATATCTGTAATTTTCTTGTCAATAAATATGTAGTATTCAAAATCTGTGTTTTTATTCATAGTTTGAAATCTTCTGAAGAGAATGTTGAAAAAATTATGAAAATTAGTGTTTTGTAACAGAAATGGTTAGTGGTTTTGGTGTTTATATAAATTATTTATGAAAATGCACTTTTGACTGGCATATTTAGCATATTTTGACAAAATATTTATGGCACTAAAAGGGTTAAATATTTCTACAACAACAGCATTCTACCTGTATAGTATTGTGGACTAGCTTATATACGCTTCATATTTAGGTACTAAATATACCCTTCATACTTAGGTACAAGAGAAAATACATGCATACATAAGTCAATATCTGATCCGAACGTCAGGAATTTGCAAAAATCACCATTGTCCGAGTGCATATCACAAACAACATAATTGTGTTCATACCCACGTCATCACACACGCAGACACATATAATAACAACAGTCATGTGTATACCAATATCTCAGTTTGTCTGCCAAAACATTTATAGAGTATTTTAAAAGAAAATCCTCCTTTTTCCATTAGTTGTAAGAAAACTATCTGTTATTTTAAATAACTTTTATCTGATTAATTCTTATAAATGACATTTTTACTTGTGTAATTTAATGGTGATTTTAATCAATTATGCATCTACTTATCATAATTAATTTAATCGGAAAATGAAGAAAATCTTTTTTTTTTGTTTTTTCAATTATACCAGAGACACCAGATGTAGTTAGGTGTGTATAAAGACATCTTATCTATATATTTCGGGCTCTCGGTACCCAATAATTTATTTTATTATTTATTTTATTCGCAAGCTAAAAACCACCCCCCAACATAGTCACAAAAATTTTAATCATGTTTTTTTTCTTTTCGATAAAAACCCCTGACGATAATCGTCTTGTTCGAACAAGCTGGCATTAATGAATATGTCAACGGTATCATAATAATTATGAATTAGTCACGGTTTGCAAAAATATAATTATCTACATTATCTTATTAACTTTTCAAAACAGTAAACTTTGCACAGGCGTTTGAATGTCTCTATAAAGAGGTACTTAAATATACTTTTACACATCAGATAGCATCTTTGTTTTTATTATCTTATAATTCCTTCGAATGATAAGCAATAACCTTAAGTAGTCAACACAAATCGCGTAACGATACATTGATAAATAAAAATATAATTAATAAATAAAATTATAATTAAAACTTTGACATTTGAGAAATGAAATAATTTAATTTGCGCACCTAGTACCTACTGGAAACAGGAATTCATACTATGGGTATCCAACAAATCACGTCCGTGAAAATCACGTTGAAAATCATAAATTCGAAACGGTACAAAGATTCACATACATATTTATATTGGATTCTTGATAATAAAAATATAGAAGATTTTTATAGAAACCACAAAAATTTAATAAAATCCCTACTGCTGTCCAGAAAAATTTAAATTTTTGTATGCAAAACGCTTATAAGACCTGTGTTCAGAATACATCATAGAATATATCCTTAAGAAATCTAGGACTGGAGAGAAACGGCGCGTAATAAGAACCAATAGAAGAAAATTCCTGAAGAGGCCAAGACTCACCTGGCGCTTTATAGTGTATAGATAACAGTGATGATGACTAGAAACAGACCTTGGGTAAACTTTTTTGTTTGGAAAATTACTACTGTAGACCAAAAACAATTTATTTCATCATCATGTAGGCTCTACACCCCTTTTTTAGGTATTTGCCTCCTCACGAGGCTTCCTTCTCCTCTCGGTCTTGTGCCAGCTCTCTCCAGTTCAGAAGCTACAAGGCAGATATGTCTTTGAGGACATTGTCGCTCCATCTTAATTTTAGTTTTCCTGAGCTCCTTCGCTCTATTGGTCTTGAATTCAGCGGGAAATTCGGTTCTTATTGTCATTGTGAGTCATTCTCCCCGCATGACTCAAGTCACCGAAGTTTTCCCAATTTTTTAAATTTTATGACGTTTAGCTCTTTAAACAAAGCATAATTCATTGTTGTTGGGTCTGCGTCAAAGACTAGTCTATAAGTCTAGAATATAAGTATCCTGACAGAACTTCTTTATTTACAATATATTCTTATGTAGGTAGGTACCTACTCTTACTTCTTACCGTAGTCGCTAATTTTGCCACAACAACTGTAGTATAAAGCAACTAAGCTACCCATGTAAGATTATTGAATATAGTATTAAAATTTGATGTTTGGAGTATATAAGTAATATTAATAATCAAATCAAAATATAAATTAGTATATTAAATCCTAGCACAAAAAATGTATTAAACTCATCTACCTGTATGACAATTTGGCGCCACTATGAGGGCAGTAGCTAAAATAGTAGAACTCTCGCTTAACACTCGAAGTAGGAAAAAATGTTAGGAAATTTTCTAACGCAGTTTTCGAGACAAATTTTATTGTAGGACGCAGCGGCTCCACAAACACTTTTAAAACAACACTTGTTTAAATTCACATGCTGTAAATTACCCGATGTTATTATGTTATTTGAATATAATAAATTATTCCGACAAACATACATAAAGGCATTTTTTCACCGAGTGCAAAATACAAACCTTTCAATACTTGCATACAATCAAATCTTACTTTATATCATTACTCATCGTTTAGAAAAAATCTGAAACCGGTATGTTATTATAATATATTCGTATATACCGTAGGTAGTAAAGTACTTACCTAACTGGTTTTTGATGATTCAATGTTGAACACACACAATGAACATTAAAATCTCTCTTCTCTGAACGACGTGCACTGAAAGAAGGGCTGAAGAGAACTGTAATAAGAAAAGTAGGTACTTTGCCTTCTTTCATTTTACGCTAAAATTACATCAGAATAGAAGTTAATAATTTGGATTTACTAACTTTGTTCGAGAATATCATTTTTAGAGGTCGATGTGGGTCCGGTCGGGTTCAGCAGTAAGATTCTAAGAAAGCCCAAGAGTCGCCATACACGTCTGGTCATCGAAGCACTCGAGATTTACAGGCACCCGATGAATTCAGGTTTATAATTTGATCATCTGTATTCATACAAAGATGATCAAATTATAAACCTCATGGTGTACCTACGACGAGACAAAAACAGCAAAATACTCCAGAAAACTCAAACTAAACTTGGATGGTTTCATTAGAATATATCGGGTTTCTTTTAATTACGGTGTCATCATATTCTACAGGCATTTTCCGAATTAGTGAATAAATCATAAATTGTAGATATTTATTGTTCAGAAAAATACTTACTGCTGAAACTCTTATCTTATATATCTAATACGAATGCGCTACAAATGGTGTAAGTATTGTGCATGTTTTCATTGCCAGCTAAAAAAACAAATGGCAAAATCATATAGAGTAGCGAGAAGTACAGATTACTTTAAAATATATGCAGATAATATTTAATGTGTAGAAATATTATACACATAAAATATTATCTAGGTACTAGTCACTTATACATAAGAATAATGTATTTAATACTTATACGCGTTTACTAATTGATAATTTACATGTATGTGTTTTAAAATTGACTGTGAATCTAGCCACATGCGTAGGTACTCCTTTTTGGTACTGGTCAGTCTAGCTGTCATTGCGCATTTGCATTTGCGCATGCGCGGCATATGTTAAATACTGGACGGAATACGGAAATATTTACGTTTTCTCTTTGTCTGTCGTTTGTACTGTTTGTCGCTTTAAAATTGAAAAATGTTGTATTCCAGTTTGAATCAAATGGCAGACTTAATATTATGGAAACGTATGTGCAGAACATACATGATATTATATTGGTTAACTGTCATATTCATGTCTTTCAGGTTATTCATGTCGCATTCCGAATGTCGTATTTCGAAAAAATTTTATCTTTATTTTCTTTATTTTTATTTTTTATTTTCCAGTGCCAATAATTTGAGGACACGGCATAAAGAACAAATATGTCATAGGAAAGTTGTATCCAAAAATTAAAAATACAAAATAGTATATCGATTTTGTGCGACTTTCCATTATTGTTTTACTAATGAATTGTATTTAATAGATTTTTCTTTAAATTTAGTAGTATATTATCCTTTTTAAAACGTGATTGTTTTGTTTTGTGAAATACAAAAAAAATTGTCGGGCCGGCCATTGGAATCTACGCGGCGGTCACTACTAGCCGTGAAGCGGCCACTGTAGCCGGCCACACTGTCAAGCAGCAGGCCGCGTAGCAATTGCCGCGTAACAATGGCCACGTAGCGGCTACTACAGGCCGCGTAGCGGCCTAGGCAGTCGCCCGCAGGGCCTAGTACTAAACTCTAAGTCGCCTGCAGGACAAACTTGTCCTCCGGTTAACAGTCAAATTATTTATGTATTGAAATTTACAAATGCAAGTAGGTATAAATGCTTTTGTACTTTACAAATAACTGTTGTTTTTATTTTTAGGTGTTTTCAATGTAAATACATTGGCTGCTAAAAAAATTTATTTTTATACGTTTATAAGCTAAAAATATCCGAGGCTATTCGCTCACCCACGTTTTTCGTGTATTGAATATGTATGTATGTATAATGTAGGATTTAGGTAGGTAGGTAATTACACTACCGCATACAAACGATTTTAAAATAATCTCATCCCAATATATTGTCACGCACGAATGTTTGTATGTACCTACACAGATATCAAATTAAAAAAATTATCAATATTGATATTTCATAGTAGGTATTTTCTTCGATTTGCGAACTCTATCTGAATTATTATTGTTTATTTTGTTACCATAATTGGACGTATTATGCAGAAAGCATCCAACCTAAAAAATGGAACGGAGAAAATTGCTTCTAAATATTTTAACCTGCAAAAACCTAATATCTACGCCAATATTTGAGTCATTATTTCATATTTTTTGCACAGGACTCATTGTTTATGTGTTTTTATGTTTTTACAATGTTATTATAAGAAAAAAACTTATTTATTACAAAATGACGCGTTTTACCAAATGGATTCTTTATACAAAGTATATAAATGTACGAAAAAGAGTAGATACTTATTTTTTCTATGTGGATTGTATATTTTATGAATTCGATAAAGTATGAAGTAAAAAGTATTTTATGAGACCTAGAAAACTTTTAATCCCCTTAGACGTTTTCTACAAAATTATTATCGCGTAGTAACAGTAGAAATAAAAAGCTGTATAATGCATCCATATCACATGAATGTTTCCAACCATTTTTTTGTTTGTCAAGGATTTGTAAATTTGAAGCCACAGAAAACAGTCAAACCACTTTTTTCAGTTTATGAATCAATTTAACGGGATGGACCTGATAAGGTTAAGAAAAATATTAAATTTACAAAAAACTATATCACTTGGACGTTTTCAGCACATAAAGATATCGTATTGAGGTATTCAAACCCGTACATAACTCATTTTCAGCATTTTGTGGGTTTGATGCTTTCTGCATAACTACGTTCAATTTATCATCAGTTTATTTTGTTACTCTAATTTATAAAGCGACATTGTTGTAAAAATTTAATCTCACGAGCGATGAACCAATCGAAAAACCGCTGAAGAAATCGAAAAACTACATAATATTTAAAACTTTGATAATCAATAACCCAATAACCCAATACAAACATAATTGTTGTATCCAAGGGTACAAAGTGTAGAAAAAAAATCATTTTGGTCCACCAGGGTAGAATCAAGTGGTCAAAGTTACTAATTTCTTCCGATATTGGATCACGAAATGGCATTGGATCATTTTGACATTTGTTGTGGAGATTTGAGATCTCACAGTGACTTTAAATGTCAAACAGCGGACTACCCTATACCAGCTTCACACGTTATGGAAAGGTTTTTTTTTAGTTCATGAATCTATCAAGAAATTGATCAATTTAATATATTTGATAAAACGATTATGAGAATTAAAACAAGAAAAACAAATTATATCTTCCTGATAATCATATTTGTCGACCAGTAACAGGCAAAACACCGAATGACGCATTCTCTGCTCATATAATAAGTATTATGTAGTCATTTTTTAATTTAACTCACTTTTTTAAATTTTTATCGCGCTTCATCTGTTAGTCTGTTTGTGAGGACGGAATCTTACAATCGATATTTCACCCACTTTCCAATGTCCAATCAAACTGAAAATTTGCACTCATACGTATTCTCGATGACAATATAGGAATCAATTATCAGATTCACTTATTAATCAATTAATCCGTCATAATTGATAGCCTCACCAAAAGATGGCATTAGTTTCCCAGAGAAATGATTTTGTACGCTGGGTTATATTCAGACTAAAAAATCATATTACATGAAAATTTTTTATCTAATATAATTTTTTATAGTCATAATACAAGACTAATGTCATGGTTGCATGTGTCGATATTCCGGATTAAGATGTATTCTTTGTAATATTTTCTACTTTTTTAAGTATCATCATTACTCTGCAACCCTGTCCACTTCTCTAGATCAAGGTTCCTATCGAGGTGGGCAATTAAATCATATAAATAGTTAAGTGAACAAATTAACAATACGATGATACTATCTATATGCGTCGTTTATTCACATGCATTGTTCGTTCGTATATGTGAATAAATAACAAGAATACATTTGTACGTAATATAATTGTCCGGGTAAGCTATTACCTGTGTAATAATTGATTTCGTATTTCGTAACAGGTGTCGACTGGTTTCAAAACATCTATACCTGTAAAACTCGATGTCTGTCTATCTGTCTATTCTCTATACAAATCTACACCGTTTGTCCGATTCAACTCAAAATTTGCATACGTATTTTTTAGGACCCGGTGGGTAGAGTCCGTTCACTTTAGGAAAGCCACCTGTATTAGTGTGAGTTACAGTGCGTTTACAAAAACTCGTAACAATTTATTTTTTTTAGTAAATTACAGACGCAAAAAATAAATAAAAATATTATTTTAGTTTCTAAACCAAAAATAAGCATAGGTACAAATATTATTAAAAAATAAAAATATGATTTCAAAATTGTTATTAAATAAAATGAAAATATTGACTATATGCTTTTTTAAACAAAACACTCTAAATTGATTTTTTTTAATATTTCAGTTTATTGAAAATGAAATTAATAATTAAAAAATAAGTGAATCCATTATCTATTATCTACTATATCGCATATGTCATTGGTATTAATCATTAATCAAAATATATAATTCTCTACACAATAATGTCCGTCACCAACGCTACCGGAATGTTCAAATAATAATGTGATATAATATAATAATGCGGTATAAGAAGCATAATTCTCTTTTTAATAATATCCTTCACGAACGTAATGAAGACCCTACTCTAGATAGCGCTGATCTTCCAGCACTAATTGGCAGCCGCAACACCCGCAACATACAACAAAAGCACATTATTTTTGATGTAGTTTAAAATAAATAATATCTTATAATTAATTTCAATCAATAAGATTAACTATTGTCGTCTGTATCGGACTCCGAATCCTCATCTAAATTTATATTAAATTGATTTAAGTCTGTGGTCACCGTATCGTGATCTTGCAGTCACCGTATCTTTAAATAAAAAAATATTAAACAAAGAAACGACCGCTCCGCGTGACTGCCAGTGTGATACTAAACTGGCCAATGGAGTAGCTTTAAAAAAGGAATACCACTACACAATTTACGTGTTACAGAGGGTATCACTCGCACTAATGCAAGTGGCTTTCATAAAGTGAACGGACCCTAATGTAGGCGACACTTCGCCCCTCCCCCTTTGCCCCTACACCTCCCCTGATATAACATCAAAGCAAATCTGTACCGTCCCACCGGTTTTTTTTGCATACTTATTTTTAAGGACCCGGTATACGCATGTGGTAAATTTTGCATACTTATTTTTTAGGACCCAGCGGGTAAGATAAGCGATATTTCCTTGTCCTTGCTTTTGTTTTAAATTGCTATAACCCCTATTCTGATGTATTTTATGTTATTCATGTTATGTATTATATTTTACTAGCCCGCGCGGCTTCGCACGCGTAAATTTTTAATACACTGCTTGGATCATCGTAGAACCGCGAACCTTCTAGAACTTTCTCCTTCCAGAACTTTCAAGAAGGGAGTATTGTTGCAAGTTTGCAAAGTGACAGTTGTGTTTGTGCTTGCTCTCTTGGATAATTACTTATTTTGGATAAAACAGATATTTATAACCTTTTTTTCCCTTTGTATTTAGTTTATATTTTGTTGTATTGTAGCATATTAACGAATTTCCGTTTCTCCATCCTTAATGGAGGACTTAAGACCTCCGGATCCTCCGGATCCCCCTGATCCTCATCCTTCACCATCTACCATAAGAGGGATATCGCGTTTTCCTTTGGAGGACTCGGATTCCTCAGAAGATTCCTCTTTTTCAGCTTTTAAAAAAAGGAAAATTGAAAAAAGATCTTCAAAAATAAGACCTAAGCCCTCTACCATCGTTGCGTCTCCTCTTATCTCCCCTACGCCTTCAATAATCCCAGCTTCAGAGCCTTCTTCTGCTCCTCAAGGTCCTCTTCCTCATCCTCAACTGTTATACTCTGATTCAGCAGTATCCCCTTTTCTGGTCTATGTTCAGAGAACAGATCGAAGTACAATCCACCCAATCGATTTTGGTAAACATATTTTGCAACAAAAAACAAAAGGCATTCGCCCAGATGGTATTAAGGCAGAAGGTAGATATAAAATCTCTGTTGAATTTGAATCTGGAGCTTTGGCAAACAATTTTGTATCAAGTTTT